>BOPP01000119.1:2445894-2481701 GCA_017312745.1 Gryllus bimaculatus | reverse complement strand
GGGGGGGAGGGCGGAGGTTGGAGCGGAGGCGGCGGCGGTCGCAGAGCAGGTAGCTCGGCGCGCGGCGGAGAGCCGGTTTGGGGCCGGGCGCGCGTCGCAAAAAAGCCGCTGGCCCCGGCCGCCGCGCCTCCGGTGCAGCAGTTTCCGCGGGCGGAGCCCCTTAATGAGCATCGAGAGCGGCTCAGCGAAGGCAAGCGCTACACCGCAGCGCCTCCGAAAACACGTGGCGCCGGAGGGGACCTGGCATTGACCTACCTACGCGACAGCAGTCAATTACGGTAAACACACGCCTAGTGGACACTAAAACGTAATTTTATCATACTTTCCTCAAAATTATTGGTTGCCGTACAACTTCTATAAAATCCGATCGGCGTTTTGCACACCTCTTTCTGAATAAATACCTATCCATTTTTAATTTATTAATTTAGTTTTATTAATTTACTTCAAACCCTCGATTTGGTTTCAGGAGATGCCGCTTAAAAATTGAAAAATTTTAGTAGTTGTCAGATACTGACTCGTGTTGGCCAATGTTGACGTAATGACTAATCACTATTCTATCTCCAGAATATTTTTGAGACCAAAATATTTTTGGAAAACTATCAATTTGTGGTATATTATTGGAATATCTACATTAAATTGACGTTTTATTTTATTCTTTAAATATAAAATAATGAAAAATAAATAAGTAATCTCCTTTCAAGCCAAACCACTCTAAGTTATGAGCTCTATAACCTAAAAGTTTGAAGAAAATAGCAAGCCACCAATTTCAATTTTTCAAATTTTCAGCTTGATGACTCCATTACTGATGCGGAGGTCATTATTTGAGTCATTACTCTAAATGTTACTATTCGAGTGGACTGTTTGTCGTTCTTAAAGGGAGAGAGGAAGAAGGAAGAAGACGGACAAGAGAAGGGAAACAAGAGACAGGGAACGAAGATACGGGACAAGGGAGAGGGGGACAAGAGAGTGGGGGACCAGAGTAGAGACAAGAGAGAAAGTGAGGGATAAGGGAGAGTGGGGGACAAGAGAAAATTGGTGACAAAAGAGAGACAATGGAGAACAAGAGAGAGTGGGAGACAAGAGAGAGTAAGCGTCAAAAGAGAGTGGGGGTCAAGAGATAATGTGGGGGACAAACAGAGTGAGAGACAAGCGAGAAGAGAATAGCATAATTCAGAAAAGCAAGAATAATTTCACACAAGCCTACCTTGATTACATTTAAAATAATCTTTCAATTATTTAGCACCATTACCAGGAATTAAATGTCTAAAATTAAAAATAGAAGTGTATTTGTTATTTCTATGGTAACATTTACATTCCTTCCGCCTATTTCCTTTCATAAGAGTATTATCTACATCATACAATCATTAGCCGACAACGATGGGATAAATTTGAAGACTTTGAAACCTCTTTGATGCTATTTTCCAATTGACATCGCGTGAAACGAAGCGCACGAAATTTGAATTTACAATTTCGAACGTTTTTTCCAATTTTCGAAAATGCGGAGTGTACCGAAACTAGAACCATCACCTCTATGTGTACAGTTCATTACGAGATACGAGTATAAGAGACAAATTTTGAAGCCGTTTCTGAGAAAATTGTTTAAAATAGTTTTAAAAACGCCTATGTTTCATCTAAATTTACGCAAAAAATGCTCATATTTTCGAAATATTAAAACTGGCGTGTTTTAAAGGACTGTTTTTGACTAACATAATTTTCTGAAGAAAAAGCAATATTTTCAAAATTGTAGTTGTAGGAAAACGCCGAAAAAAAATTTAATATTTTCAAGAAATCTGGGTTTTTAACGAACATGATATCTGCACAGTTCTCTTAAACATCCTTCACACTATCCAACAAAAAATGTTAATCAAATATCATGGAGCCGTTTTTGTGTAAATTTTGAATGCCTAGGGTACCCAAAACTACCCAAAAGTACACAAAATTGAAGTATCTATTTCCAATTCAAGAGGCCGCAACATGAGCCGTATCAGTTGGGAAGTGTCAATTTTGGAGAAAACAGGCTTAATGGTTAAGATTTAGCGTTGTTCACAGACGGACAGACCGGCACACGGGAAGAGGGGCTGACGGGCAGCTGCCGGCCGGCCGCAGTTGTGCCATCATTCGATTTTTCGGCCAGCAAATTATCGATGTTTTACCTTTGTAATTTTTTTTTTTTTTCGAGGAAAAAGGGACCAGCTGCACTCATTGTTTCTTTATACATTTTTACCCACTTTATTGTTCTTTGCTACGCACGAGAAAACATTTAAAGAAAACTAGTTGTATCGAACATTACGTTAACGAAAAAGATACCCCCGCCTTCATTTAAGCGTTTCTTGTTCTCTCCTTTGGGAAATTTTTGGAGAAGTTTTTTAGAAAATATTTTGTTATAACTTGCCTTAACTTCAAGCAAACATAATGCAAGATTACTCTTTTTTAAATAACTTGTTTAAGCATTTCATTTTTTAATACAGATTTCATTCAAACCAAAAAGCTCTCTCTTCAAGTTCGTAGATTCTCTTAATTTTGAAAAATTGTACTTGTTATTTCCGGATCAATATTTTAAGAACAAATTTTATCAAAGAATAAATCTCCTTCTTCAACATTGTAGTTGTAGAAAGACATACAAAACATTGTACGTATGTGCAGTGAATATTTTTATTGCGGGAAGTGGCAGTGATCTTCCCCCATGAATGGCGACAATTGAAGCCGATCCACGTCGTCTTGTGGGGATTTTTCTCAACCAGATATCTCCAACCAGTGGGGCACTGCTCCCACCGGGACACTTTCAAAGCTCCCAACAGATAATATTGTATTATGAGGATAGGACAAGAAAGATCGCGCGCGGTCCGTAGCCCGTTTATCAGGGCATTCACCTGACGTCGATTTCAGAAACTACAGAAAACTACCGATCAGCCCAGCCGGCCATTAGAGCTCTCCTCTAGACAGCGGCTCAATTCTACCTAGCTGGCTAGCTACTAGTATTTTCGAGAATCCTGCAGAATGGCATGCCACAGTCGGACCAAAAGGACGGACGGACGAACGGTCATTTTGCCGCCAATCGATTTTTCGATATCAAGGGGGGCCACAACATGGATGTGGACTTTACAACGAGTTAAAGAAGTAACTTATTTCATATATTAACAATGTTTATTCACTTTTTATTACCAGGGGTAGGCAAAGAGGTTTTGTAGGAATATCGTCCTTTTCCGGCATAAAATTACAATAGTTTATCATCTCAAGAAGTAAACTGAAAAAGGAAAAATTGGAGTTGTTTTTCAGAAAATAATTCTTAAAAATTGTTCCTGTTTACAATATTTACACGAAAACTACTTTTTTCAAAATATTGTACATGACCTTATTTCAAAATGTCTCTAATAAACTAATTTCATTAAGAACAAAATCTATATTTAATATTATGAGGCAGAAAGACGCCGAGAAAATATTGACCTTAGTAATTTTCGGAATTTGCGTGTGTTGAATGAAAATTAATTCTACGCCATTTCTTAACGTGTCTTTAACTTTATCCCAGGAAAACATTTAGCAAATTATTGAAAATGTTATTGCGGCTTTAGTTCAATGTACAGAAACATTTCATTTTAAATCAATAAATCCATTTAAAATACAATGAGCAGCGATATCAGCAAGGTAGTAGAACATAAAATGTGATGCACTGACGGTTTAGCTACTACCACAATAGACGGTCAGACGGGGACAGTCGGATGGATGGATGGACGGATAGACCGAGTGACAGTCAGACTGACGGTCAGACGGATGCTCAGACGGCCAGTTAGAAGGACGGACTGACAGACAGCCAGACTGACGGACGGACTGACGGACGAGCTAACGGACTGACGGACGGACTGTCGGACTATCGGACTATCGGACTATCGGACTGTGGGATTTAAATTCTCGGCTATCCGGGAGACGCCGCGTCGTTGGCTGGGAGGCCGACATTTCGCCTGACATTCGAGTGACGAGCTTCCCTGCCCTGAGGAAGCCTTCGACATGTCAGGCGAAACGTCGGCCTCCCAGCCAATGACGCGGCATCTCCCGGATAGCTGTGAATTTTTGGATTCGAGCCGCGGAAGCTTACGTGTAGGGACTGACGGACTGACAGACTGGCAGACTGACAGACTGACAGACTGACAGACTGACAGACTGACAGACTGACAGACTGACAGACTGACAGACTGACGGACGGACTGACAGACGGACTGACGGATGGACTGATGAGATGGCTGACCTAACTGACCTGACCGGAGTGACTGACCTGATCGGACTGACCGAACGGACGGGCAAACGTTTTGCTGTAAACGAATTTTTCGGTATCTAGAACTCTGAAAACGTAGATTCTACCTCCACCAAGTGTTAGAGGAATTAATTTACCGCATCGAGATATATCCACTATTTCGTTACCAGATCCCGAGTATAGGAGTTTTTTCTTTCGAAACGCCGATTTTCCTGCAAGATCTGGACTTTCCGTGTTAAGCCCTCTTTACTTAATTCTAGAATCATGTTCCTCCACGTGTATACTTTGCAATGGCCAACTGAATCTAGACTACATATTTAATGTTTGTCTAAGATTCAATATCTAACATAGTTATCTGGATTTAATTATGAAATAATACTTCATTCTATTGATGTTCAAAATAGTAGAATTAACTTCTGTAAAAATATCTTTGTATCGGATATTTGACCCCATTGTGACTAGAAAATATAACTCCCACTTCCTTTTTTTGTATTGATTTAATATTGTATTCAATTATATTACCATATTGCTTTAATATTGAATCCAATTATATTACGTTTGTAAGTGATATTAAGCTTGAATAATGTATTAGTAATTTGGAATGTGTCTATAACTGTAATACTAGCTAATAACCACGTTGTTTATAAACTATTAATTAATTAATTAAAACAATCTATTCTGACTCCTCCAAGTTTTAAAGAAAGTAATTTACTACGTATAGAAATGAGATTTATCCACTTTTTCGTTACTATGTCCCGAAAGTATGAGTTTTTCTTTCAAAAACTCGTCGTTTTATACTGCAGGATTTCAGTATTTTCTACTACGTAAGAAGTTGCGAGAAAGTAAAACCACTATTGATGACGAGAACGACTTGCATTATTTGCTCCACTCGTCACTTAAACGCATCACTTCGACCCTCCCCTCCTCAGTTATTTTCACAGCAATGGACCGTGAACTTATTTGGAATTTCGTACAAGGATGATTAGAAATAAAGTTTTGAGAAGTATTAATTATGTAATGTCTTCCAGATAACTTCATACAATGACTTCCAATATTGTTTGAAATAGTTATCTGTTTAGTAGTCATTTAATGTTATGCAAGAGGTAAATGTTCTGGATGAAAATAAATTGTAAAATTTTATTTCAATGTAATTAGGAATAATATTCTTCATTGCATTACAATACCTTTTTGTGTATTCGGTACTAGTTACTATTTCGCTATACTGTTTTGATCGTCTAGAAAATATTTCGCCTTCTGGTCATGTTTTGGTAAGAGGTACTCATTATTCTCAAAATGGACCGGGGTGCCAATGTTGCAACTGGAATCTTAAATGACTGAAGAAATCTGACAATGAGAATCGCATCGAAAATCTTTCTAGATTTCCTTTGTAACATTTTTCACAATAGAAACTTATTAATTGAAGGGTTGTGAAAACGAAAAGATATTTTGAATTCACTAGTCACTTGATTTGTCGATAGCTGATTTTTATGATATTCTTTCTTGAGAAATCTTACGCATGGTGCTAATGACAATTATGAATGATAGAAAGTAATAATAATTATGAAATACTATCTCTTTATCGTCTTCCAAATACTATTAAAACCAAACATTATTTCGCTAAATCGAGATTTTAACGGCGCCAGTTGCTCATCAAGTCCTACTCCTCTCTTCGTACAACGAAATACAGTAAAAAAGTGCTGTAACTACTAAATGCACTCGAGGAGGATATTAAGAGGTCATATCACGGATATTAAGAGGCCACAAGATACGCTTTCTTCTTGTCACGTGGCATTAGAAACACGAGTTTATTTTCCTTGTACGATGTGTTAAAACTAGTTGGTTCATGAAGGCCACGGCAAACGCAGTGAGGAGCATTAAATCCAGCAAAGGGTACAGCGCCATTTAACGAGGACAGCAAGCCGGCCAACTCTCCGCTAGGCACTGACCAGTGTTGCCAGATTGTAATGTAGGTATCCCATCAATAAGATATTATTTTCCCTCTAGATTATAAAATAATTCCCCAACGGTCATTCTACTTATTTTTCAAGTTACATAGTAAATTTAACAAACAATTTTATAAATTACATGTCCATGTCCAATGTATTTAAATTTGTTTTACATTAATCCCAACATAAAATAATATTAAACTAATTAACTTTTAACTCATTTAAATTATGCAATATAAAATAGATTTAAACACATAAATAATATTAAACATAATCTTACTTTTCAAAATTAGATTCAGCAACAATTGCATATAGAGTCACAAGCTTAAGATAATATCAATAGAATTTATAAGTGCATTTTTTGAAGTGCATAGACATTTTATTTATATCAGTAGGTACCCCCTAAACTTTTCCCTCAAATAATTAAATCATGCAAACAGACCACTAATCTAAAATATATGCACCAAATATATCAAATCTAGGGTGAACTGTACTAATATGGCAACACTGACTAGCGTCGTGGAAAGACTTTCAAACTGGCCGGAAATAAATTATTTGGACAGCAGGCGATTTTCTCCTAATACATGGGCACGATTCATCGAACATACTATTTAGATTTTCTGTAATGTAATGATGTAACGATGGAGCAAGAAGTGGAATTTTTCGACAGGAAATTACGTTTTATGGATCACTCATACCGAAAAAATTGCATTTTTTACTTCAGCATCAAGTAAACTACATTCTCGAATACAGTCTGTAAACGGCACTTGCGCCTAAACCGTGAGCAGAATTTGTATCCCATTTAATATTTCGCAATTAATATGGTTGATGTAGAGGTTCTTGTAAATTGAAACGGACTTTTTTTAAAATTTTTGAGGGTTCCTTTCCCAAAGCCCATTTGACATTTTGAAATTTTCTCAAGAAGAGCTCCAAATTTGTACTTCGAATGTACGTCCATAAAGGTACAGCTCTGATTTTTATTAAAGCGGCTCGATTTCCGAAAGTTGCGAATGTATTTTTTTATATCCTCCTACGTTACTAAGCATAGATTATTTCTTACTGAAATAAGTTAATAAAAGTTACAAATTTAAATAAAGTACACATTTTTTGAAAATATGAGTAGTATCTTGTGTAATGTTTGTTAAATAGTGACAATTATAAATAATAGGTAAATGACTCCAAAACAGATGTTTTTAAAAACGTATTTTCCCAAATAGAGGTTAATAAAATGGCCTAGATCCAATTTTCAGTAACCTCTCTGAAATTTTGATAATTGCAACTATGTATCTCTCCTTTGCTACGTCGGGACTGTTCCAATGGAATCAGTCGGAGGTCTAGTGAATTATTCGGTTGCTCGCAGCACCTACGCACGTGCATCAGAACCCAAGTCCGTGCATTATTTTTGTTGGTTGGAAACACTTTTACTTTAAACTAGTACAGTCGAATCTCAATATCTCGAATCTCCTTATCTTGAACCTCCATATTTGGAAATTCTCTATAATTTGATTTTTTCTGTCCCTTGAAAATTCCGTTTAAAAAGGTTTTTTTATTCGAAAATTATTTCTATATATTGAACTCATTTTCTGGCTTGATTATTTTATCTACAAAATAACACTAATGTATTTTCTAAGTTCAGTTCCTAGCCTTCTCGTCAACCGCTTTTTCTCTAACTTCTGCTTTCCCTTTCCGTGGGAATATGTCAATAGTGTGAATGCGTGCGCCAATGCAATCTGAAGGTTAATCGCGTGCCCCTTTGTCTAATAGCCCTGCCCTACGATGTTAGTTCGACAGTTCAGCACAGGTTCAGTTGAGAGAAATGTTCCAGATGGAGCGTTTCTCTGGATTCACAAGTGTGAAAAGTATATTGAACGAATCATGTGTTCAATAAGACATTCGAAATTAATCTCATTGGAATTTCAATTCAATGATTTTGTTTGGTTCATAAACGATACAAATTTCATATTACTATGCTTAACTATGTGGGACAAATTATTAAAACATTTGTTAATTATTTATTTCTGGATTTTATATTTTACTCATTTTTTCTAAAATTGGTAAATAGCATATCGTAAAACTATATATAATGAATTATTACAAAAACAATTAATTTGCTTATGCACCTGCCATAATAGTAAAATTAAAAAGAAAGAAAAATACATACCATTTAAATGTTATCTGTATTAGGGATGCTTCTGATTTTCTTTATATATCCTATAGAGAATTATGGGATATGTGCGTGTGTTCGTCTGTCTGTCTATCTGTTCGTCACAGTGTTCGTCCGTACGTTCGTCATTTCTGGTCCGTTTTACGTGTCATTTGTAGCGTTTCTGTCTTCTGGTGGAGGAACGACTACACGTTTCTTGTATCTTCAATGATAAAATAATAATAATAATAATAATAATAATAATAATAATAATAATAATAATACATATAATAATAATATCACAACTGACGTGATAGTACTCTCTGGTACAAAGTATCCAAAATTTTGTGGGCTTCGCTGTGGTTGAAAATAACGTCATGACAGTCTACAAAACGAAGATAGGAAAATACATAGAATTGGTCCAAGTGGAAAGTTTCTTGAAAGATGCGAAAACATTACCTATGGCATGGTCAGCTACTAGTATCGTGCTAAAGGTCACTACTAAGTCAGTGGTGGAGCTTGATATTAACAAAATTGCATTAATTAATGTGCAAAAAGTCATTGTCATAATTAATGTGTGCACTATGATTAGAAGATTCATGAATATGGATGTCTAATAAAATTGTTAATTTAAACATTTGTTTATGAATTATATAGACCTAAATTGACTACTTAGAAATATTAATTATTATTATTACTGCTATATTAATTAGTGTGTAGTGACAGATGCAATGGTGGGGAAGATGGGAAAATGCAAAACAATAGTACACAGACCCAATATGCTTCACGGCTTAAGGTCAACAAAGTTGTCTCAATTTGCTGGTAGAAAGTAGAACTCTTTGTTGCTTCTATTCCAATTCGAAAACCTCACGTTATTAAATCTGAAATTGCTATTTCTACTAATAAAAGCGCCGGTGGCGCTGAAATAATCTGAAAAGTATACATCCCACGGGGAAATTCATACAAATATGGTGAAACAATAACTTATAGGACATTGGAACCCGGAAATGACAATATTGGAGGAGGTAAACTATTTACAAAGAGGTCAGCCATATTTAACGCGATGATACTCGATCACGAAATTCAGGACTCGGAAATGTTCCAGGATGGAATAGATTGTAAATATTCGAAATAGCCACGTTGTGAATTATGAATGTGTTTAAGTTTAAAATGTAATTTTTTATTAAATCGCGTTTTATGAAAAACTAGCAGAACATAGCAGACGTAGTTCTGCCCTTCATCTCCCTCTCCCTCCGGCTCCGTATCTTTCTCTCCCTCCCCCCTCTCTCTCCATCTCTCCACCTCTTTCTCCGTCTCTCCGCATCTTTCACCGTCTCTCCGCCTCTCTCTCCGTCTCTCCGCTTCTCCCTTTTCACTCTCTCCACCTCTTTCTCTCTCTTCGACTCTCCCTCTCTCTTTGTGTCTCTCGATCTCCCTCTTTATCTCGCTCTGTCTGACTCTCTGTCCCTTTCTCTCTGTGCTTTTTTCTCCCCCTCTTATCTCTTTTTGTCTATTTCTCTGTTTCTGTCCCTTTCTCTCTCTGTCCCTTTCTCTCTGTCTCTCTGACTATTTCTCTCTCTGTCTATTTCTCTCTCTCTCTGTTCCTTTCTCTCTGTCTGTCTATCCCTGTTTCTCCCTGTCTATCCCTTTCTCTCTCTGTGTGTCCCTTTCTCTCTGACCCTTTCTCACTCTCCCTGACCCTTTCTTTCTCTGACCTTCTTTCTCTCTCCGTCCCCCTGACCCCCTCCCCCTCTCTCTCTCTCTCTCTCTCTCTCACTCTCTCGTTGACACAATTATTTGCAGCTTCTGCACGTCTCTGAGCAGGTGGGGTAATATAGAGAATCGGCGAACCAGCAAAAATGTAATAGAATGTTCAAGATCTCATCCTGCAGATTACGGCGTGAAAAATGTTTTTAAAGCTTTTGGCCTCAAAAGTTTAGTTAATAATGCCCGAGAACGCTTCGTTTAGGAGCTATTTAACGATATAGTTCCAAAATTCTGTATGTGGGGAATTGCATTTGCCATGTTGGGTTCTTTGTTCCTTTTTCCCGTGATTTTTTCAATATTTTAATAGTTTTTCTGCTATTCGGGGCGGAGATGATTGCAACAAATCACAGATAATTAAAATTGGTCCAGCCAATAAATTTTGTTTATTTAATAATTTTATTAGTAACACAATTATTTCGTGAATTTCAAGATGCTTTGTGGGAAAATAATTGGGCGGCAGCACACAATTTCTTGAATTATTTGTAAATTTTGCACTTTCAAAACTTCAGGTGTGCACAGCAAATCGTACTTGATCAAATTTTGTAAGTCTATTTGGCACTATCTAATAAAACATTTAAACAAAAATTACACTAAATACACTAAATTTATACTAAAGAAAGCTCAACAAAATAAATTCATCCGTTTCAAATTCAAGAGCTCAGATCAGCTATATCTATCGGAGATTACCTATTTTGGCGACTTTTCGGCGATGGTTTAGCCGCTAGTGTTGTTAATGAAAGAACGGGCAAGACTGTCGGGCGACTTATTTCATACGTACAAGGTATGAGTACAGTTGTCGAAGACTAAAAGTTATAAATGTGTGGTGTATGCAGACAGTTCGAAAATGAACACGTTTTGCAAACGACCATATGGCTATAAAATAACATTATAAAGTTTTATGCATTTATACAGGTGACATTTTCTCCAGGTTAGGCAACCCACTACGCACGAGTGTTCGACAGTTACGTGAAATTTTCTTGGTTGTCTCAAAACGTCACCTGCCGATCACTTTTACATAATGGTTGCCTAAAAATCGGTACGAAGACAAACACGTGCAACTTCATTACAAAAATTATCCCAAAACATGTTCATTAACAAAAAGTTATTATTTGGACCCTTCTACAAGCTATAAAAGTTTGTGTGACGTCGTGGATACTCACAGCGACCACAGACACAGAGCTTTCATATAACAAATATATTTATTAACAAAGAAAACAAAACAAATATATACACTTAATAATCTACTTACACCCTAGCTCTGATAGACCTACTATCCCCTGATCGCGGGAGCGATCCAAACCCGATTGAAGATGGTTTTGATTGTGGCATTCGCCACTCCTACTTTTGAAACGCGCACAAAGCCTAGCTTCCGTGACCGGATGTCACGCTGGGACACAAAGTCCGTTCTGGCGCACCAACGGCTGGTTTGCCTCGATCGCAGGAGCGATCTTATCCGATTGAAAATCGGCGTGAATCGTGGCACTCAACCACTCTTCACCTCGGAGCATGCACACAGCATCGCTCCCCCGTGACCGCAGTCACCCAAGGACCTAAAGTCCGCAGGCTTCGTCAACTAGTGACTCGAGCCTCGCGAGCCTGGCTCGCATATGCACCGTCGTGGCGCCAAGTTTTGTGCACACGCACGAGGTTCTCCCACTGTCTCCAGAACCCATCTACTGGCTCTGTACACTCTGTTATATAGGCGAGGCCCACGTGACCTACTACGTCACGCCACCGCCCCTGCTTGTTATAACAGCGTAGGGTTTCTATAAGCCGGAAGACGCCAAAGCCTTGTGTCTCCCGTTTCCGCGTTCATGCCTTTACGGAAAAACCCTTCTTCCTGTGGCGAGGCTAATCCTCAACCAAGCGTCCCCAAATAGATGCCACGAGGCACGCTGGCTAATACGTTACATATGTATATTTATTTTGAAACGCCATATACATGGTGATTCTGTTCTCGTTTCTCGTACAAGATCCTGTGATAGAGTACCTTAAGTTATTTATTAGTTCAAAAGGAATTACCGTAAACCCTATTTAAAATTTGGAAAAAAAGCTTTCTGTCATTGATAGTATTTTGCAAAAAAATGTATCTCAATTATTACAGTAATTATTGTTTCCTGTTGCTATTATTGCCTTCTTATTTAACGAAAATGAAAGGAGAGATAAAAAGTATTATTTAAGTATTATTTTGCATTGTTTATCATATTTGCTATACAGTCAAAAGTTCGCATTTTCAACTCATGTAATAGAGGCTCTACAAGGGTTCAAAATTGCCTCCCATTGCGTAAACGCAAGATAGTCATCTGCGCTGCATGGCCTCTGTGTTGCGCACAACTCTGCCGCATTGTGCCTTCATTTCTGCCGCCGCGCTTTCAATGCCCCGCAGAAGGTCACCACGATCCTCGACTTCGGTAGCATAAACGCGGTCTTACATCAACCCTTCACTCCAAAAGCGTTAGGAGTACTTAATTTATATAATTCAGATACTGAACGTCTCTTAAATGCTGGGGTAAGAAATGGAGACCGAAGAGAAATTTATCTACAACGCCAACCGACACGTTTACAGTAAATCGCTCTTGATGGGCTACACTACGCGCAATATTCGGATTTTCTTCGGCTCTCACATGGACATTTTGCAAATTAATTGTGACAGTTCTTGTAAAACACGTTTCATCTGACTAACGAACAAAAATACTGATTCACTACTGTTAACACATTGCCGTCCAAATTACTGCAAATTTGGCGCCTTGTTTTTTAACAGATCGTTTGATGTTCTTTGAAGATGTTTCAGAGGATAGTATTATACATTTTAAACTTGGCGCCTCCGAGATTGAGATCCTCTGTTGATCAAACATTCATTTCTTCGTTTAAAGTTCCTTGAAGTCGATTGTCAACTTCTTTATATTAGTTCGGAGCGTCACCGAAAGGTCGCACCAGAACCTGGGCAACTCCCGCGTAAACTTGGCATTGTCGAAATGCTAGGAATTTTCTATCGCAGACGCCTGCTCGCATTGTCACCACAAGCTAATACGGAAAGCTGAGTAAAAGCGTCTTGAACGTCTTCACGGTTCGATCCAGAGTGTGCCAGGCACTGGATGTAGTAGAAACACGAAGCAAAAAGCCACGGAATTCGTAAGGAAAGGTTAATTTCGTTTGGACAGAGGTAACTGTGACTTCTTCAATACTCGTTAATTCTTTCTCCAAGTAACAATCTTTGTCAATTGTGTGTCATCTCATTTCCAGAACACTCTTGTCTGACAAAAACTACTGAGATAGAAGAGGCGATGTTCCGTTGCAATTTCCATCAAAATGCTCTCCTAACTTTTCTTCGACTATTTTGCCGCCTGAACAACTACGATCGGGAAAAAACTTCATTATTCATCTGGCTAGTTAAAAAAATATTTAAAAAAATTATATGATTCTTCTCTGGGTTCTGAGGGGTTCTGAACCAAAAAATATGTGAAAATTTAAAATGAGAAGTGCAAAAGAATGCTGCAAATTATCTAACACTAATTAGATTTCTAATCTCTTTTGTAGAGGTTAGATCTTCGGTGTTGGCCCCACCCTCTTCCTAGCTACTAACTATCGGCACCCAAGCGCAGTTTTTTCACATTTTCTCAATTTTTTGGTATTCTAGTTGCAAAATTGAAATATGTCTTGAATATTACAGAAGAGTAAAACACATTCTTATACGCACATTTGCATTGAATCTTTTGGAGGGAAATCTTTTCGAGATTTCTTGGGAAATTGTTGTTTTAGTAGTTTTTTAATAGTCAATTGCAAGCTCATCTTCACACAAAAGGTTTAAAGTTTTCAGCACTTGTGTTCACAAATGCAATAACGTAGCGAAAATATTAGTAATGTAAATGTTAGCGACGTAAAATATATTTTAAAACATATTCTCTGTGCTGTTTAAAAAAATCAAAAATACATAAAAATGTGTGTGTTATGTAATTCATTTATTTAGTTCTGTCCGTAGAAAAAAATTCTGAAGGAAAAGTTTTGTGGCCGTTTTTTGTTGAGAATTTCTGGAAACGCACAGTTTTAAGCTCTTTTTTAAACATTGTCGAGTTTTCGAGAAGCTAAGAATGAAACTAAGAAGTAAGAAAACCTCTCTTCATTGGGCTTGGAATCTTACCATTATCTTGCCTATTTATTTACGAATAATATTTGTCAAAACTGACTTACTTAACGGTGGAGAAATATTATCAAGCAATACTGATATTTATAATTACAACACACGTCGGAGAAATCACATTCTCCAAGTGTCACTAACATACGGAACACTAACATAAATCCACATACAATACATGTACGTAGCTTACACATACAATACTTTACAACGCTTTTCCAGATGACATTAAACAATTGAAGTCGGTACACAAATTTATGTTAAAAGTAAAATCGTTTCTGCTGCATAAGTGTTTCTATGCAATTAGAGACTATACTGATCACCAAAAAGAAAAATTATGTTTATTTTAACAAAACAGTGATATATATATATATATATATATATATATATATATATATATATATATATAGAATTGGTTTACATTTATATTGTATACTTTTTAAAAAGGACTTAACATGCTTGTAACAAATAATGCACTTCAGCTTCCGGGTCAATTATTCCCATCTCGGTCGGGTTTTTGTCCAGATTCCGTGATACATTGACCAATGCTGAGAGGGCTCCTTGTTTTACAAGTGGACGTAAATGTAGCTTTACTATGCGCATGTTTTGTTCAACTCTCCTTTTGCTTGTAAAGTAAGGGTGAGTTACTATTTTGCTGGCAATACAGAAAATAAAATCTGGAGTTCGTTTTCAAAATTGAAATAAGTTTTCTATAACTCAGGAACGAAAATGTTTAGTTTTTCAAATGTTGCTAATCTTGCGGTTTTTAAAATTTTATTTTCATTTATTTCTTTATCTTTAAATTTCATTCATATTTCAACTATTTATAGCTAAAATGTGTAGGCGGGTTTTGGGAACTCAAAAAAACGTGCGCAGATGCTCTTCTCCCCCATATGTCACATACAGTATTTACTATTTTTGACTAAATAAATCGAAATCTAAATGTAAGCATTGGAAGCACTTGTACTCACAAATTCAATAAAGTATGAAAATGCATATAATGCAAACATTAACAGCACGAATGTTATTTGAAAAACTTTCACTTGTGTATTTTCAGTAAATCAAAGAAATATATAAAAATGGCGTCGGATTATTCAGAGCACGTAAAAAAATGATGCATGTTTTAAAACACCGAGAGAAAATAAAAAATATATTCATTTTAACTTGACTAAAACAGAAAAGTTAAAATAGATCTTAAGACATCATTTTAACAGAGTGAAAAAGGACAGTTATAAGCGTTACATTTTTTTCACTGTTGTAACTTCATCTCATATAAATCCATTAATTATAAATGCAATAAGTTTAAAAGGAAAGATATAGGCACAGAATGTACTCTAAATGTATGACACGCAACTGCTCACGTGTCGGTCACGCAAACAGCTACATTAATTCACACACGCTTAGCGTGAGATTGTCTGGCACTGGTGACCCACGCACGTGCCGCACATTGTGTGTGCCCAGCATGTTAATGGATGTGATTACCTCGTATCTTTTTCTAACAGGACCGAATGAGAGTATTTTGCAACGTTGTTTCCTATTTCGTTTGTAGAGTTGGTATGTACAGCACATACACTATATTCTCGTGCAAATTAATTATCCAGTAGCAACCCAGAGAAGAATTAAAAGAAATTTTGTTTGATAGCTTTTGAAATGGTCTGCAATGATATATTTTGGTATTTATGCCAAATGGAACTTTTAATATTCGATTTTTCAAAAATAAATTATTATATGATACAATTAAAGTTAAAGACATCTTCCTCCCCAGTACTTTTTTGTGGTTCATTAACTGTTTTTGACGACTTTACCATCGTCAGAGATTTGAATGAGTTTTATTGTATATTACTATTTAATGTAATTAACACAAAATATGATATTTGTATCTCTTGCATGACACATTATTTATATGACATTCATTTTATATGTGATTAAATTAACTAGAAAATGGAATGCTCTAGTTTAATAATCAGGAAGGTAACATTTTAAAAATAATATCCACAAATATGCAAAGATGCGGATCCGATTGCAGTATTTTCTGGCAAAGGCTGTTTTATAAGTAGGATTCATTCATTTTCTTTTATGAAGTTATTTTTATAATATTTTAATGACGCTCAATAGAGGAGTACACAGCACTAATATTCATAATTCAGTTTACTTGATTTATTCCATAAAAGTCTCTCTCTCTCTCTCAAGAAGTCTTATATGAATATATATATATATATATATATATATATATATATATATATATATATATATATATATATATATATATATATACTCACCCTTCATGACATACGTGAACCAATGACCACATATTTTATCGACTGGATGAAATTTATTAAATATTGAAAAGGGAGTATTTCGCAGGGGGAGGGATCTTGTTGGTTGCATGTAACTTACCGTGCAATAAACGAAATGAAAACACTTCTTTAAAGAGTAAAAGCAATACAAAGAAAACATTTATTAACGAAATCACAACGGATGATTACCATATGGTGATCACCATTAATTCTACAAACACATATCGGCTTAATCGTTACTGTACATTACTCCATTGGAATGTTACACGAATACTCGTTGAGCAGTGGCGCCCAAGGCTGCCTCCTCTCCTATCGTCATCTCCTCTCCGAAACTTCAGTTTCGTCCGGCGGCACTCGGTACTGTTCGGCGCCGTCCGAAGTTGAGCCGTCGCCGTAATGCCCGCCGCTGATGTAGTACTTGCACTGCCGGTGGCGACGTCTGATTTTGAATTTCTCCACGTATCGCAATATAATTATTCATCTATCGAGTAGGGACCAATTCCAAAAAATCACAATATCATCATCTGGTTCATCACCGCTACTGCTCTTCACTCAATAACACTCTCTTACCGTCACGTGGCGGCTGCCACTAACCAACACTGTCTTCACTTTATGTACCGCGCTATTACTATTTTACTGGTTTATTCCCTACATGAATTACAATTGTACCTCGTGCCATTACCTTTCGCCTTCGGTTTTCCTATTTCCTATCACTTTCGCTTTACTCAATGTCTCGACATAAGTTTTCACCAACTCATTCTCTGACGCGCTCGTCTGCTGTCTACACACCACCAGGTTCTACCCGCCACTGCCTGTTCTCCGCCGCCCACGAACTTTCCGCTCCTTTCCGCAGCGAGCGTGCGGACGATCCGTGTTTGGACGTTCTTGCCGCGCTTCGAGGCGCCGTTCGTTCTGCGCACGGCTTTTGAAGTGTTGTTTACACTATTGTTATTTACAGAGACCATTCTGGTCTCTCTCTCTCTCTCTCTCTCTCTCTCTCTCTCTCTCTCTCTCTCTCTCTCTCTCACACACACACACACACACACACACACACTTCAGGCGATGTTTTCGCATTAACTTATATTACAACATTAAGAAGGTTTGTTTAGAAACAATTTTAGCTTTGTACTAAACGAAATTTCGAGCTTTTTTGGTATAAAAAGACTTTATACTATAAACAAATTATCATAAAAATATATGAAAATTGAGAGAATGAACGCTAGCCCGACAGCTTTTGTCATTAAGAGAACTACATTTCGCAGTTGAAATGTAGTTGGCCTTGGCCGTTGACGTTGCATGACGTTTTGTGAGGGAGTGGTAAACGAAGCGCAATTGTGTTTTTTTAATGTAAAGATTAGTGCGTGTACGCCCCTATCACACCGCAATCGTTTGACACGTCTACTTACAAAAGATTTTCATAGTTCTTAATTATGTTATAGAAAAGATTTAAAGGTTAAGCGCATGGCGGAATTCCCTGCTATGGTGCACTTCATCATACATGTATAAATATTGATTAAATAAAACAAATTCAATTACATTTTCAGAAGCGTGTTGAACTCTACATTCACAGTGAAAACTGATGTTATTGTTGCAGAATTTGTATACCTCCCTCATTTAATTAGTCTTGAAGATTAAGTTTTGAGCAACATGAACAATTTTGTGGTTTTCAGATATCCTTAGAATGCAAATTTTGTTGTACTTTTCTATTTTAACTTTTCTACATTTCTTTCGACCGGTGTAATCGTAGGGGGTCCAGCTAGTAAAATAAATAAATCAAACGAGTATACAAAGGGGAGGGGGCAGAGAGGATGGGGCATACCTGAATCTTTCAAAAGAAACACTGTAGTTAACGTAACAAAATTTATTTCCGTAATTATGATGATTTTCTGATTTCGCCCTTTTTATAGTGAAACTTGGGAAATTAATACATGGCATTTGAGTAAAAGACTCTCAGGCCATCTGGCAAACCGGTAAATGGTTCAACACAAAACCAATTTTATTTATCACTTTTATAACTAAAACTATTTCATTTTCCTTGTATTACATTTTATTTCCTTTATTTATTTATTTATTTATTTATTTATTTATAGAAGCATCTCATGACATTCTCATTAAGGGCATGACATTCTCATTAAGTATTCGAAACTAGTAGGTAAAAACGTGAATGGTATTAAAATCTATATTTTGTAATCTGAGGCGTACCTCCTGCTCGCACTTTGCGAAGTTCTTGTGTGATAGGCGAGTTGCTTATTTCATCGCAGTATGTACACGTGAAACGATTGTTGTGACCTTGCCACCAGTGATTGTAAACACATACATAACAGCATGCAGTAATGCTGTCCGACACTCATGGTCGCCAGGAAGATTTAGTTTAGACAGATGTCTTCCACGGACGAAAAAAGCCTTCCTAGAACATTCCGGGGAAAAGTAATATATGGGAATTTGAAGAGTATATCTCGAAATTGATAAAATAATTCAACATTAAATAAGCCCCTTGTTCTTTTCTTTTTATCTTCCTTTATTCGCACTAGCAATGCAACCGAAGTGTTACCTTGTCGCAATCTTAAGGACGCTCGTGCTAACGCAAGGGAGGCACTCACGGGACAAGAGAGATGGGCATCCGCCTCCGCTCCGTCAGAGCCGTCTTCAGAATTCCGTACGAGCTTCCACCACAACCCCGGCATTTCTTTGCGTCGTCACATCCGACCGCGCTACCACTCTCGCTTCCACCCTGCGGCTACACCTCGCTTCCACCCCCGCTTCCACACACAGTTGCACACCCGCTTGCAACCCCGCTTCCAAGCCCCGGTTCTACTCTTCCCTTCCGCCTCACTTTGTGTCTTCCCTCGGACCTCTCTTGTCCCCCCGCTTTTGACCCCAATTTAGCTCCAGCTTCTACCTCCACAATTGAAAGAATTAAAATATCTGGTTAGGACTAAGTACAAAAATTATTGGGGCATAGGAATTATTGATTGGGTTTTATGTAAACGTTTTGAAATTTGTAATGTTTTTTTAATTTAAATTTCTAAATATTATATGTATTTCTTGTTTACATAACGAAATATTGTTAGTTTTTATTAGCATCCGCATTCACACAATCCATTTCCTTCGGAAGAAATGATTATCAGTTAGAATTCATATTGTTGTATATGTATTGTTCATGTATTTGTTCATGTACAAAGTGTATCTTGGAGTAAACTGCATTTTCCTGGTACAAAAGAAAATAATATCGCCTGGTCTTGCATTTGCTTTTTAAGATTCACACTCTCATTGTAGGCTGCATAGGCATATTCCTGCCAGTTCACTCATTGAAAGTAAATTTTTTCGAGTTCGATATTGTTGATTGGTCGCTGTTCTGTGCGTAGCAATACTCCATAGTAATAAAGGAGACAGTAAAAATGCAGGACAGTCCCGAATTCTGAATGGGAAGAAGTCGTTCACGGCATCCGTCGTGAATGAAGCGGCGCTGGCGAATAAAGCGGTGGCGGGAAGAGGCTGCGAAGGGAGAGAAGCGCAGCGGCGCGGCGGCAGTTGAGCTCTGGCGCTGCAGTCGCGGCTGCCAACGCGCTCCCGCCCGCCCCGGCCCATTCACTCATCCGCCCATACACCTGTCCGCCCCCACCCACCCACTCACACACCCACGATCACGCTTGCGCGCGCGCGCACCCGCACTCATCTACTTTAACCCGCGTGCTCGCTCGGTCGCTCGCCCACTCGCCGGCGCGCCGAAGCGTCCTCAAACGTGGGGGTTGTGGTCGTTTCATAACGTCACGTGCGATGCTCGCGTCGCGCGACCAGTCCGACACGTGAGCGGCGGCGGGGGCGGAGGCACGGGTGCGTGAGTCGCCCCGCACGTGGCACGCACCGGCCAGCCCCAGGAAGAAGAGCCACCCCTTTCAGAAGAGTGAGGGGAGGGGGTCACGGCCTTTGTTAAAGCCAGCCTTTTCATTCCAAGAGGAAGAGTTATTTTATGATAAACGTCGTTACATTTTCTTGGAAACGGAATTTGCCACTGGCTGTTGTAAACAGCTATGACGTACGTTCGAGGCAACACGCGATCAATTAATTTTTGACTAGTGCAGTGTATGTTTTCCAATGTTTTCGTGTTAACAAAGGAATGGTCTCTTGTGTCATGTCATTGAGGTTCAGATTAGTTGCCGAAGGAAATTGGAATATTAAGGTACAGAAAGTTTAAGGTAAGAAAGTTGAAAGCATTTTTGAAAGTACTTTCACAGGTCCCTCAAACCTGAAAAAAGGAGGGAGGGAAGGTATCCACGGGTTACCACCGAGTGTCGAAAAGGAGGAGGTCTCATCCCGACACCAATTTAAGTAAACTATGCTCGTATGTAAAGGGTCGGGTCATTGTTTCGGAAATAAGAGAAGGAGATTAACGAGGTCTCGGAAAGTGCGGGTCATTGAAAGGGCTCAGAGGCATGTGGTGTATCGATTTAAAATATGTATTTACATACATTCATACATACCTACATACGCATACTTTATATACATTCATACCTACCTGAATTTATACATACGAGGACGTACATACGAATAGTATGTGTGCTGGCGTCGCCAGAGCATGAGCGAAGGAGGTCAAAAATAGGTTGTTGAACATTTTTTTACTTTCCCGTACACGAACGTATATAAGGAAAGATATGTAATGCAGCGTCCGTCTGTTCGTCCGTCCATCTGTCTGACTGTAAACACAGCTAGCGCCTAAACCATACGAAGGATTTTTTCCAAATTGAAGAACCCCTGTAAATGTGGCTCAAGTCAAGACTGAGATTTTGAAAAACATTCTGCAAAATATGGGAGCAATATAAAGTCTTCCGGACATGTTCAAGATTTTGTAAAAAACTTGTTTCGAAATTGTTTCTTAACTTCTTGTAAGAATAGAGTAACAACATATACATATAAAAGTGGCATAGGTGCAATTTTCACGATTAACTAAACTTTAGAAAAATTCAAAAGTAAGAAATTTATTCGATGCCTTCCTACAACTAGAAAATTAGAGAATTTTTCTAAAAAGGAAACTTGTTGTCCACAATCAGTTCTTAGGTCTTGTACCTGTTTTTGAAAATTTGACTAGTTTTTGCGCAATATTGCGTGCAGTATTTGCAATTATGAGAAATAACAAAAAACAGATTTTATCAAAAATGGCTCCAAATTTTTTCGTTTATCTTTTGGAAAGGACAGCACTAAATTCGCACTGTAAGATGGCATAATGCCATATTGCTCTATCCTTTGTTTTTTTAATTACAAACATTTAATTTTTAGAAGTGTCTCGTAAGTCGTTAATATTTACATAAGCGGCAATTTCTTTACATGAATGTATTTATGAGTACATATACTTTATATAATGTTAGATAAAACTCAACAATTTTCTGCGAAAATTAGCTCAAAATTTCGCATTTTCACAAACAATTAAACGCCATTATCTCAAAAACGGCTCCGAGTTTTTTCTTCAAACTTTTGCAACTTATAGTGCTAATTGCACTATTAAGGATGACATATAATTAATTTTGCTGCATTCATTTATTTTTTCAAAAAATTACAGAAATGTAATTTTTTCAGATTTTTCACGCCTTTAATATGCACATTTTCATTGATCTGTAATAGTACTGCGTAAAATTGTGCTTAAAATGCTTAAAATGACATCATTTAATTTTTTTGAAACGCAATAGTTTTATGTGGAAAAAACTGTCATATTTTAAATATACAGTAGCGCTTAAATCCCATTTTCATAAAAACAGTTCCAATTTTTTCAAAGATTTTTGCCATTTAAGGACAGGATTTACTTTCCTTTAATATTCTGGCAATACTATTTCATTTCTACTATTAGAAAGCCGAAAAATTAAGAACTTTTTCAAAAAATGTACTTAGGGCGGCTATTGATAGCAGCTGGCGAGGATATGTGGCAAGTTCGAAACGCTAGCCAAGATAAATGGAAGTAGAAAACTAATACGGGAAAGTCTGTGCCTTTTGTAGCACCACTTCTTTCAACATTAATCTTATTTTAAATTCTTAATTGATTTATTTTAAAACTTTCGCGATATAAACCTTTTCATTTTTCTTAGCATATTTATATATAGCATATAGCATATAGCATTTATATATTTATATATAGCATATTTATTTTTCTTAGCAAGTTTATAAGGGCCGTTATTGAAGAGTTAAATCCAGTGGGATCTTGAGATTTTGTAAACGTAGTTTTTCATTTGTCTGCACTAATCTTGTGCAGAACGTCATTTTCTATTTTTACTTTCCCTTATATGTACGTATGCACGTTTCCCTATACGTAGTATAGGGAAAGTTACATAACGCTGCGAAAAATAAATTTCGAGACAACAGCAATACAAGTTTTGGAGCCCCCTGATAAAGAAAGTTGTTCTTTTCAGAAGGTTTTCCGTCCATTTGTTCGTCAGTCTGTCCGTCCGTCTGTCTGCCCATCTTTCCGTCTGTCCGTCCTTCTGCCCGTCCGTCTGGCGTCATTAACTATGCTAGTAGCTAAACCGTCAGTGCATCACATTTTATTCTGATAACGCTGCCTAAATGGATATATTGATTTAAAATTATGTGTTCCCGAACATTGCAATGAAGCCTCAATTACATTTTCAAAAGTTCTCCAGAATGAATCCAAATTATTTTGCTAAATGTTTTCCTGGGATAAAGTTAAAGACATTAATTTTCATTCAACCCACTCAAATTTCGAAAATTACTGAGGTCAATATTTTCTCGGCATCTTTCTGCAACTAACATATTAAATATAGATTTTGTTCTTAATGAAATTAGTTTATTACAGACATCTTGAAATAAGGCCACATACAATACTTTGAAAAAAGTAGTTTTCGTGTAATTTTATATGAAACAGGAACAATTTTTACGAATTATTTTCTGAAAAACAACTCCACTTCTTCCTTTTTTAGTTTACTTCTTGAGATGATAAACTATTGTAATTTTATGCCGGAAAAGGACGACTTGCCTACAAAACCTCTTATTGCCTGCCCCTGGTAATGAGTAAGTAGTCTGTCCGTCCGTCCGTCCGTCTGTCCGTCCGTCCGTCCGTCTGTCCGTCCGTCAGTATGTCTGTCCATCTGTCTATCCGTCTGTGGGTCTGTTCGTCTGATTACGAAGCTTTGAGATTTTGAAAAACATTATTTAAAATTTGGGGGTATTATACATGATGCCCTCTGGATATTTTCAATTTTTTTTCCAAAAAGCTCCATTTTTTAAAATTTCTTGTTAGAACAGATCAGAGTAACAGTCACTTATAAAAGTGGCCTAGGTCCGATTTTCACGGTTAACTCTCAATGTTTGAAAATTTCAAAAGTATGATTTTTTTTGTTCTTTCCTACAACTAGAAAATTAAAGATTGAGATCTTTCTTTCAAACAAAATGTGTTGTCCATAATTGGTTCTTTCATTAAGGTCATGTAGTACATTTTCTTTGAAAGGAAGTAAACTTATGTTTATGTCATTTCATACAGTGCAGTTAGAAATATCTCTTCGAAAAGATTTTTTTTTTAAATGTGGCCGATTATGAGAAATTTTTTGTTATTTTTGTAAAAATTGCACATATTACTTGCAATATTGCGCGAAAACTACTATAATTTTCAAAAAAATATGGATGATTTTAATTAAACAAGTCATTATGGAGAACAAATTTCATTTGGTGGAAAAATCTCTATCTACAATTTTGTATGTACTTGTAGTAAGACGTCGAAAAAATTCAAACTATTGAACTTTTCAAAAAGTCAGAGTTAACTGTGGAAATCGTACCAATGCCACCTTTGTATGCGTATTTTACTCTCATCTTACAAGAAGAGTAAAGGAAAAATTTGAATCCATCTTAGAGAAAATTTTGAAATTGTTTGTGGCCCTTCATGTAAAGTACCCCTAACTTTTAAAGAAAGTTTTTCGAAATCTAAAAGATCCGTCTCGAGCGAGATGAACAGACGTTTCTTCAATTTGGAAAAAATCCTATGCGTTGTTTCATCGCTTGTGCTGCTCACAGTGGACAGACAGCTGGGCAGACGGACTGACAGACATCTGGACGTTTTGAAAAAAAACAGCAACACTTTTTCGGAATCTGGGAACCCCAAAACGTGTATTTCCATTGAAATCTCGAAATAGATTTTCCACAGCATTTTCATAACTTTCTCTACTAATATACTCTGTATATATGAGAAAGTAATAACTAAAATTTAAATAATATTTTAACAACAAAGGCTTCTCTAATGTATTGCTTAACAAAGTAAAGTAAAACGTGATTTCAAGAAATGAACGTTTTATTTTGATCTAATTACGAGGTGTATTCGAGAGGTACAGTGCGACCGTTGACCGTTTCTGCGATCGTGACTGGTTATCGGTTAAACCATTGATTAAAAAAGGTTTGAACCCAGCTTTCCGATCGCAAGTGTGTTTCAAATGCATTGATTGTCATTTTCTAAAATGTTTTGTTTAATTTCCTCATGTGTATCATAACGTCCTTGCATGAATGCAATTTACTCAGATACGCGAAAATTGCTTGTACGTATGTTGTGCACCAGTGGACTATGCGGTAGAGCAGAAGAGAACCTGAATTGTGGCTGACGATGGAAAATCGTGCTTCCAGAGGCGGGTAGCGAGGCGTGGAGTTCAGAATAGCTCCATGATGTTATTCAACCACCTTAAATGCCTGGAGAGGGATTCAAAGCCTTCAGTCGGAGCACGCAAATGATCTTCAGTTAGCTCTCGCTCTCGCGGCGATCTTTGGTGCCCGATAAAAAGATCCTAGAAAGGACAGGGGTGAGCAAACGCCATGACAACTGCAGGCAGTAAACGCATTTGCATTTCGTAAAAAGAAATTTATTAATAACACAAACTTTTTAGTGTCAATTCACTTCCAAGAAGACTACGTGAAATTTTACAAACAATTAAGAAAATCTTTGTCTTCCGCGAAAAGGTTGATTGATTTTTATTTTCTAGACGGAAGCAATCACTACATTCTTTTGTGAAACAGCTCAGCCTAATTTTGTGAACCATCAACTTTTGAAGTCTCCAGCTTCCATTGGTGAGTCATATCTCGAGGTATCGATGGCTGATCTCGAGCAAGTGCTTGCTGCCGCTTCTAAAAAGGATAACTGTCTCTTGCCTGGTCTTCTTCCACAAGCTGGGGAACGAGAACAGAACCATGAACGCTGGTCAACTTCAGGATACCTAGTAGAACGTCTTCGAAACTCGATTACCAAGAGACGGGGGTTTACAGCAGTTACAGCTGCATTCCGCGCTCTGTAAAAGAGGCAAATGGATACGCTGGTGACTTGCGCTTCACCGGAACTTCAATAAATGCGCCGAAGAGTTTCCATTATTACTGTATTGAATAAGTTACACCATTCGTATTTAATTATGAACATATTTACTTATGAGTTTGTGCATCTTTTACATCATTGTCACTATGTAAACGTATATAAAGGTTTATTTGATATATTTTTATTCCGTTGGGAAAATGTTCTAGTTACTGCCATGGTATGCATTGGTCTTTTTATGATGGCAGGATTTTTCAACAGTAAAGACTTTCAAAGCTCCTGAAAGAACTAATTTTCTGCATTCTCTCGTGACAAGCGGGCAAAGCCAAAATATAATATTCCCGAATTCTCTCTGCGGGGTCGAATACATTATAACATGGTACTCTCATCTTGTTTATGAATAAATACGGTTTATTGCATTATTTTAACTTCGGAATCAGCAGTATATTTCTCATATTGCGAATAGTATAATGTGAATAAATGTAAATGAAACAAAAAGCAATATAGAGTAAAAATGCATTTTTATGAAATAAGATGTGTTTAGAATACGATAGGTCGCATAATACATCGACATAATGTTTTGTTGTTGTAAATTATATTTCGAAACAAGAAATTATATAATTTATTGTTTCAAAATATTGCTACTTAAGTATTTTATAGAGTTTATTTGGTTGCCATGTAAAAGAAATTACAATGTTAAAAATATTCTCTACGTCCATGTATTTAAAAATGTGTTACGAATTTACTTGAACATAACATTTCAATAATTTTAGTAAGTATTGTCTTTGATGTGTCATCACAAACATTTTTATGTTAATTTTTTGCTTCATTGGCCTTCTATATTTCATTGAGCCGTGCAGGTTGGGTCCACAAGATTATCGTTTTTTTCATTCGCCAGCCGATCTCGTTTGAGATCTTCCTATCAGTCTATTTCTACTTCTCAGGTCCCAAAATGCTGGGTGTCCAATCTCTACTCTAACGCAACTTTTTTGCGTCAAAAGTCTCGTTCATTGTCGGGTACAAAGCCCATTTCACATGTTTATATTTTCATCTTTTTTTTCTTTTTTTTTTTTGTGTGTGTGTGTGTGTGTGTGTGAGTGTACAGAAAATTGATGAAAAAGTTATGTCATTTCTACACGCTACTATTTCAGAATAGAAACTGGATGAACAAGAAAGAGCGTTTTACATGGTAGTTTCGTTTTCTGCACGCCATCGTTTTGAAAATATTTCCTCTAGACCTCACAAAAAGTCCTGAGAGTCACATAGTTGATAACAGCATACATAGTAACAAATTAAATTAGATTGTATTCGTTCTGATCACATAACGAGACATTAGAACACAATTCATGTTTTATTTCTCAGTACTTAATCACTTCACATTACAATTCAACACAGTAGAACGGTCTTGAAACTACAAAAGAAGCAAATCGCGCCAGAAGCATAGCAAATCAGAGGCAGTTCCAAAGAGTGTCGCCAGGAGTCCTGCAGATGAAATCCGTTCCGAAAAATAAAGCATGCGTCATTTTTCTGTACAAAGGACATCCTTTCTGGTCTGCCACTTTTATGTATCCACGAAAAATGGTGAAAAAATGTCCGAGTAAAACGGGCTTAATATACGTATCTGCATAACCTATTGAGTGGATTTCAGCCGCCGTACTCTTTGGACAGATCGACGCAATAGGAGAGCCAACGACGGCCCGCCGCTTCAGCTTGAGGGCGTCCTCTACGGTACTTCGCGCGTTCTACGCATAAATCGGTAATCCGTTTAATCCGAGATAAAAAAAAAATAGCCTGATATGTGCGCCAAGTCACCAAACAAGCAAACAATTGGCGATAATCTTGAGATCTCTAGACGTGTTGGCAACATTGTGTTGAAGATCACGTGTGCAGTGGTCGGTGCCAGTGTTAGTCTGTCTGCTACATTGTTGCGACAGGTTCGCGTTTATGTATGTATTGTATCTGCAATTTTCATAGTTAATTTTAAACCACTTTAAATTTGCACCTTTTTCATATTTAAAGCACCTTAGTTTGACTTCGTTATACATTGAAAATTGTCTTATTTATTTTCCTCTTTTCCGTATAATCCGAGTTTTTTGGAATAATAGGTACTATCGGCTCCAATTACCTCGGTTTATCGCGACTCTACTGTATTTGGTTGTTCTGTGCAGAAAAGTGGTCTATGCGATCGAGCCCATTTTTGAATCTTCTACTGCATTTTGCTTTCGTAATTGGGAGGAATTGTCTGAAATTGGTAATTTTTTACGGTTTACAAATATACACTCAGCATAACATTTCACTTTTATTCTTTAATATGTGATTGTTTGGTAATGTATCAATTACTTCAATATCTACACGACGACGCATGACTACACGCACGTCTAACCCTTTCCATTGCGGAAGACATTCATCGGACGAACAGAGGATTCGTATACCCATGTCTGACCTGTCTCACTGCATCTATCGTTCGATGACGTAATCGCACAAGCGTAGAACTTGCGCATGCTTAGAAGTGGACAGTTGTCTATTTTTAGAATTATTCGCTTCTCGGCTTCCCAGTACTTAGCCACGTAAAAAATTAAATAAATACGATTATAAAATGCGTTTCAACTAACTTTATATTTTATTATGGAAGAGTTTTTAAAGATGATGTAGCATAAAATAATTTAAATTTATTTCAAGATATAAAACAATAAATTAATTTTATTAATGCATTGATGAGCTACGTAGAGTAGTAACTGCAACCACAGGTTCAACAAAAACACGTCATTCGCGACCATCCGCCTTACTGCTATTTTCTGTGGCCTTGCCACTGCAGTCCGAAAACATCACGCGACGCGACCATCGCTCACTTCCAACCCCAAATTAAGCATTAACGGAAAAAACAACAAAACACCAAAAACGTCTAAACAATCATTGCGTACCAGACAAGTGCAACAAGTACCAGAAATCATTTTATTCGTCTCTTGCTTTTAAATCCATAAATTACTAAACAACCAGGATTTTGTTTCAAATGAGTGACTTATCCAAGCCCGCTTTCTCTGATAGACGCGCTTCACTAAACAACAAGGAAGTAACAAGGATAACTCACTTTTTCTAGAGTTCGAATCCTGACGGTGGCGAATTTTCGACACTAGATTGAAAGCCAAGTCAAATTCAGTCGGTATTTGGAGGAGAATTCGACCTGCCGACTGCTCTGGTTTGTGATTTTCCGTACTTTCTCCGATGTGTACCAGGTGTATGCCGGAGTAGTACTCCAACAAACGGACACCGCTATTTTTCATTGCTTCTTCTTGTTTCACTCCCCCTTACTCACACTTACACGCACTACATTATGAGACATGTCATGAGCTCCGTCCGGTCCGGCTGAGGAAGTTTCTTGTAGGGGGCGATACCTGGAATAGAAATCGCTCGCAAGCCGACATGTAGGTCGGGGCCGTAGCTTACGTTCCAGTAGGAGAGGAACACCGCCACCACCCGCGATGTTACAGTCACGAGCTAAAGGGACGCGCAACAGGGCAGACTGTGCCAGCTGCCAGGGTAAGTAATTAGATATTCTGATTTCAGCTCCTCGAGTCAGGGAAGACTGTGTGCTATTTGCGAGGGTAAGTAGACGCTCCGATTTCACAAGGCTGCCCAGTAGGTCATGCGGAACGCAAGGAGACCGTTTCTTCACACTTTTCTTCATTATCATTTGAATTACTTTCTTTCAATACATAATATTTTGGGTAATGCACATTTTATTATCGTAATTAAATATCATAATAAATCCAGAACGCTCTTTCCTATGATATTTTCCCTCAGAAAAAATTGGTTTTTATCTTATGTATTATTCAAAGATTTAATCATCGTAAGCATCGTAATTTCAAACCCGTTTCTTTCATTAATAATTTCAACTTTTAAATACATCCATGGAATCGAGGAGTTATCAACCATAAAGTTAGCTTTGTAGCTGATACTTCCTGGATCCTTATTCATTACGGATTACTACAATATCTATACTACGAAATTTACTCTATCTACGAAATTTATTGTAATGTTCGTTGCTTGTATGGTTTGTGAGATTGACGACTAGTAAAATATGTATACTTACTCTTATAAAAATACTTTAAAGTGATGTTGTTATACTCTGTACTCTGTTGTATGTAATAATTCGTAAATTACATTGTTTGTAAAATTTAAAAAATACATGAAATTGCAAAATGTTTACCGCACCAATTCGCAATCTTTCCTCGCCGTTAGCTCACCCCAACCTCTTCTCTCCATGATAGAGTCATCGGCCTGCGGACCGGCTCGCGCGCGCTAAATCGATCAGGAGGTCAATCGCGTGTCCCTGCCCTAGCGCACGCCCTGGCAGCCCTAAACTCACGCGTCCCATGCGCGTGGGCGAGGGCAGGTAGGGCCCCGGCCGGGCGACCGTCGCGTACAGCACAGCAGCGCGTTGCGCAAAGAGGTCACGGCAGCGCGCATGCGCCGTTGACGCCCGCGTTCCCCTCCCCCTCGCTCCTTCCCCCCACCCCACCCGCCCTCGCGCTATCGCAAGAGCCGCTCGTTGCACGGCGGACCGACTCAACGTTTTACGGGCGTCTTACGTAGTATCGAATTTCGCCATGGAACGGGTTGCATTGCATTGCCACGCCGCGCCGCTCCGCGCCGACTCGGCCGTTATGTAAAGCACTACCTGCACACTAACTGTAATGCAGCATTGGGAGTCTTGTGAGAAATACTGTCAGCGCCACTAAAATTTTCTCACGAAGTTCTCCAGTCGTTTATGACGAACTCCGCACGCGAAATGGCATTTGAAGAAAGAATGCGGAGTGTACTGGTTGCCCTCTGTTGGTTGAAAATGTTTGTGATGAAACAGAGTTGCGGGCACGTTCTTGTATCTATTGCATTCATGTGTGCGGTGCGAATAAACTGGAGTCGATTGTAGGTCAGATTAGCGACCGTGAGATGTGTTAAAGGCTGGGTGGGCTGTTTATTTACGTTCGTTGTTTTGCGTTATCGTCTTCGTACTTTCGTATGCCGAATTGCATTCTTTCGCACGAATAATAAAAGGAAATGTTAATTGTATTTTAAAAACTCATTTATTCTTGATATTGACGCAACTACGTATTTTAATTAGATACACTTTTCTCATCAGTAAGCCTGAAAATTACTGCTATTCCGAAATGCCTGTATCATGATCAACTTTAGGCAATTTTTATTTTATACTTTATTTGTTACACTTCCTGTCGCATGTTTTGCAACGTTCACTTTCTACCATCATTTAAATGTGTGAATTATTGTCCCAATTTTAAATTATGAATTCTTTGATTTGGACCCACTTCAGTAGAAACATTTACATCGTGGAGGCTAATGCGCTCCAAATACTCCCATATTATTCAATTTAAATATAATGACTTGTGACAAATCTGCTAGGCGCGATTATCCAATTGGCAGCTTCGTCACGACTTTAATTTTAGTTATCGAAGCTTCCGATTGTTTTAAGCACGTCACAGCTAATGATTTGTCTCATGACACTCATTTAAACATTGATGAAGCATGCAAGGTTTGGTTCATCAGGTGCGGATCAAAATGTTTCACCATATTTTGAAGAATGTTTTTCAAAATCTGTAAGTTTGGACTCGGTCTAGATGGACAGGGGTTTCTTTAATGTGAAAACATTCCTACGCATTACATTCCTACGCACGGTTTAGGCTCTAGTAGTGTTCACAGACACCAGACGGACGGTCGGCAAGACGAAAAAAACACTTTTTCGGTATGAAGGGACCTCAAAACGTGTATTTCCGTTGAAAACTCAAACTTGATTTTTCACAGCATTATATAACTTTCCCTAAACTACGTTTTTTACGCCGTATATACCTATGTGTACGGGAAAGTAAAAAGGCTTGTCTAATTACATGCCCTGATGATCAGTTTGTGTCGCGCAACAAACTGACCTCTCGGTTACGTCGAACTATCATTGCGAGAACCGGACTAGTCACTGCAGTTCAATGAAGTTGACTACGGACTGCGCGGCCTCACACTGCAACTTTGTTGCCACGAGTCAATTTGTAATATCTAAAATTTTTAACTTATTCAAGTATTTCACCATATACATTTATATTTAATGTATCTTCTTCCGTTATTTTCATTAATATGTTTGTTTCTTTACACATTTATTCTCATTCCATGTTCATCTGACTAGAAAAACAGTGACCTCATTCCATTCTTCATTTCTGTTTGCAAGCATGAGTATATCAAAAATTTCAATAGACTTCAAGTACTTAAAACTTCAAGTACAATATTTGGAAGAGCAGATCGATCTAGAAACCTGTTTAACAGCCGCAACTTAGCAATTATGCTGCATGGACGACGGCTTTCTCTCTAAGAAGCATCGTAATCTCTTGGCTATGCATTCGAATGAACTTGAAAGGTCATCTCTGTGCTCTTTTTCTTTTACATAACAAACTTGTATTAGCTACACGTTGAAATATTATACCTGATATTCCTGGTATATTAGTTTTCTGATGCTTACACAGAGTGAAGTCAAGGATAGACTCTTAAAAGGCTCGTCTATCAACTGCCACACAGACAATGATTGACACAAAAATGTCTTCGATGTCACCTTCCTGCGCTCCCAGAACTTGTCGGCTAAAATCACCGGTTCATTATTGACTTTCGTCAACTGACGTCGGTGAACATCAAATATGCTTCCTTGAAGAAAATATTCAAAACATTAATGCGTCGTACATGTGCTGTATATGGATAATCAATTCCTAGTGAATACAAAATATTTAAAATTATTTTTAAACGGAAATCCAGGTTTTATCCAAACACAATACGTTTGCTTTATAAAAATAGGAATATCTAAATTTGATGTTATTGGTTGTTACAACCTTTACCCATGAATTTGCCGAAACAGATCTTAATTAACGTTTTTCTCTACGGTTCAGTGGAACCGTTTTGCTCTTCTCTGGCAATTTTTATTCTAATTTCCGTCAACACATCAACCCTTCTCGTCGTTCTTTCAACCTTATTTTGTAAATGATTGACTTTCAAAATGTGTCGAAACATCAGTGTTGCTCTTTAAAAGTTCCTCGAGTACTTTCTCAGTTGTCATTCTGTCTTTTCATATAATCTTTTAATTTTCCTCCATTGACACTTTCAGCAGCTTTGAAAGCAATTTATTTTAATCTTTGAGCGCTTGTGTCTTAAAAATAGGTAACTACGCTTCAAATAAAGCGTTGGCTAAATCTCTTTCTAGAACTTTTATTAGTCCTTGTTGTTAGTGAGCTTTGTAGTTTCTTTTTTTGAAGTCTTTCAAATTCCATTATTTTTCTATGTCCTCAGTGGTGTCTAAGTATCTAAAATCTAATTTTTTTATGTTACAAAACAATTCCCTGAAGTATTATACTCATTATTACTTTCTTGTCCCATTTTTTGGATTTAAAAGTGTTTATAAACTAGATTTTTTTTAACTTTTTGCCATTATTATCTGCAGATTGTTTGCATCTGTTCTGTTTCCTACTTATATTCAACTTAATCTCATTAAAGCAAATTTTATGTCATGTTTATTACTATACTATATTTTAATTGTCATTTAATCATTTTGGGACCACAAGGATTCAGGGAGTATCAGGGGATTAAAATGAAGAAAGCAAGGGGAATATGTATAATTTTAAGACACTGAACACTTCTAAGAGGTCTTGAATTCAGCAACGCGAATTCGCGAGGGGATTCTTGCTTAACCTGCGTCAGTGTGTCACGAACAGCAGGTTTGACGCGTGACTAGGCGGCTACGGAGGCGTTGGTGGCGCTAGCAGCGGTGGCCAAGTGACCTTTCTCTCCGCGACCTCTTGCTCCAGCGCCAAGTGGGTGCTGGGACAGGTGGGTCGAAAGGTCTCTAAAAGACTGCGTCGATTAGGAGCGATGCAGGTGCTTACGACGAGAAAAATACGACCTACGGATAGCAACCGTATACGGGTATTTTGCATCCATTACTGTCTATATTTTTATGGAGAATATGTAACAATTTATTAATACACATTGAAATAATTATAATTGTAGTATAAAACATTAGTATAACGACATTTAAACGCATAGGCAAAAAAACTCAATCTAAAAGCAAAGGATTTGTAATACGAAATACGAATTAATTTATTTCGCTATGCGTAATAACGAAGAAATGAGTTTTCGCAATTCATTACCTAACTACGCGTCGTGAAAACAACTAATATTTTGTAAAAAAATAGCAAGCAATAATTTCAAATGCTGCAGTCTCCCAATTATAGTAGTTTTCTGGTATAATAATAATAATAATAATAATATGCCTTTATTAATATGGCGAGGCTCGAGCCATCAGGCCCGCTCTTCCGCCTAACCACATGTCACAAATATACAGAGTAATGTGTTAAATATTAAAATTACAAAAACGTAATGTTATTTAAAATTTAAATTTAATGTAATCTACAAGTTGTAAGTAGTTAGTGGAAAGCAAATGTTATTTAAAGCAACTTATAAATAGAGAACATCAGAGGTTAAATGGATAAAATGTTACAATAATAATTTTGAAATAATTTTATAATCAAGTCTGAAATTGAAAACTCAATTTGAATAAAATAAGATTATGTGTTTTAAATATCTGCGCGCTACGCGGCAGCCTGGTATTCACCCCGAGCGACTGTGATCTATTAATTCTGAAAGACACCATCACACGTCCCTCGATCCTGGAGGAAAACCCGCTAGTCGGGTAAAAACCCACCAGGCAGACTGTGTCCTAATACTATGGAAACGGAGCTAACATGAAGTAACGGGTCTTTGGGATGGTATCCTCAGCTGCGGTCCATGCTGCAAAGGGTGGTTTGGGTTTTCTGTTTAAAACCGCCTCTGCTCCTACGGATGAAATTAGAAGTTCCGGCAGTATCAAAAACAGGTCGCAAGAAGTAACATTTTTTACAAAAGAAACATTAATGTTTTTCTAAAACCATTTAATCTTAACACTCCTAAGGAATAGTTTTTATTGACCCGTAATCTACAGTGATTTAAATAGCAAAATGGTGTATTTTACTTCGTAAAAAAATCAATGCAGGTGCTTCTTAAAAAGCTGTTAATTGAAGAGGAGTTTTTAATATTGGGGAGACAATTTATTCCATTCGGCGGGATACGTATTGCGAACGATTTATTGTAGTAGCTGGTTTTGGCTTTTTTGGAATGCAGAGTAAACTGGGATTTCTGAAATACTAGATGATTTAAGATATACAAAATAGTTTGTTTAAGTATGTCGGGGAACGCCATTTAGCATCTAAATCAAAGACAAAGGCTGTGATACAAGCGCCTATCCTTTAAGTGTTAATATTTTGTGCTGTTTGTAAACTCCAGAGATGTGATCGTAATTTTTTTATGTTATAAATGAAACGAATACAGGAATTTTGAGCCCTGCTGGTAGAGTTTGAGCGACTGAGTAATTTTTAAAATTGTTATACACAGATATACCGCGTAGTCGGAAATGAGGACATAGCAGGGTTTTACCAACATTTCCTTTCGTATTAGTAGGGAGACATTTATCGGATATATCTAAGGGGATTGCAAGAAAGCATAAACTTTCCTAGCAGACATTTCGGATCTGAATTCCACTTAAGACGACATCAGTTTAAGCCAAAATATTGGACTTGTGTATGACGAGGTACTTAACAACATTGTCCTATAAGCACATCAGGAACATATAACCTTCAAGCTTCTTATGCATTTTGAGAAGAGCCCAATTATGATGGTTTGTGATTTTGTAGGATTTAAATTGAGTCCGTTTCTCATTGACCATTTTGACTACAGAGAAGAGTTCCATTATTTAATTTATTTATTAGCATTTCTACCTCTGAATGGGTTTTCCGGAGATATAAAATTTGCAGGTCATCCGCGTACATATGAACATGACTAACATTCCGTAAGTTCGCCTGATAGGTCATTCATGTAAATTAAGAAGAACAGTGTGCCCTAAACGGATCCTGAGGTAGT
>BOPP01000119.1:2410388-2445562 GCA_017312745.1 Gryllus bimaculatus | reverse complement strand
AGAACAATTTTACTAACTTCTTGATGATCAACGTTATGGAAATAAAATGTATCCCTGATAGCAGGTGACTTGCTTGAAAGTCTCTGTAATGTATTACGCTTTAAAGAAGGTAGTATTGGTTTCGAAACAATCTATTACAATCTGTATCAATCTATTACAATCTGTTACAACAAAACATAATATATCTTCCATATTAATTTTGTTTTTTTTTCTATTAAAACACGGTTTTGAAGGGAAGAAAAGTTTTTATATTTAGATACTGTCAATGTAATGGGAAATTTCTTATAATCTTTTATACAGAGTGTCTCTTGATTAGATACACAAGTACGAAAAATCACGCTTGCTCTAATAATAATTTTTAAAAGTTGAGGGTCAAGAGTATACAGTCGAAACTTTTCGACTTTCAGAATAGTATAATTTCCTATGCTTCCCTCCGCACAATTCACGAAGTACTCGGTATCACACCCAAATAGGCGCTCCAGGAGCAGAAGCGAGGCGTGGGGTCGGCCGCGAAAAAGCGCAACACAGCGGTCCCAACATGTGTAATTGATTATATTGTGATTCCGGCGCATGAGCAGCTAAGGTCATTAGTTCCATTAGGAAAGCACGAATTTATGAACAGGGGTGACAACAGAGCATCCTTGTTCTCTTAGATGACAACATCCGGCGCTGACCTGCAAGTCGGCTTTCCCCTCATCCATGTATCTCCCACGAGAGGGGTACCGTCCCATTCGGGGAGAGTTCTAAGCTCCCGACTGGTCTCCCTACAAGTGTGATAGTGTACTGCTTGTGAGTGTAAATGCATATAAGTAAGGAGTATGGATTCGAAAAGATAGAGGAAGGAATGATCATGCCATCCGTGGCCCATTTGTTAAGGTAATTTTGTGGTGCTAATAGAAGAAACCACGGAAAATTACCTGTCAGAGAGCAGCTGGCCGCTAGAACTCTCCGCCAGGAGCGTCTGAATTCGACCTACCTATTTAGTTAGTGACGAAAATGTTGCCACCATCGGGCTCGAACCCTACGACCTCCCAATCACAGGCATTGAAGTGATGCTTTGAGCCACCTCAACCACTCAGCAAATAGAGCTCCAACGCATTTCGAGGTAGCATGAAGTATTCGAATTGTGGAATTGTGCCCCTCAAAGTGGCAAAGAAGTCGAATGTTTTGGAACACGCACACTTTTTGACACGAAACCTCCAAACCTCTCAAAGACAAAACTCCTTTTTGACTCCAAACCTTTCAAAGACATGAGACAACAAAGTTTTTGATCGGTATAATTAAGGGACTTTCTAACCTGTATGACATTTTAGGAATTTCTCTTTATGGATGCGGCGCGTGGAAAACCAGGCCATTTAACTGGCCTTGGGAGAGGGCTTCTAAGCTATGAATCAAATAATGGCTGCTGACTGACGTGCGCTGATCTCGACAAAGGCAGGGCAGAATCAAATTACAATCCCTTACTCCTCCTAGGAAGTGAGTGGAATTATTATATTGCATACTTTTGTTAAAAATATTTTCTACTTTCGACAATATCTTCACCCGTAAAATATGTGACCATTTTTAAACATTTCATATTAATCAACTCTTAACACTTGTAATTTTTCTTTTAAACATTTTAACAATGCAATAAACTTATGCATGTTAGGGTAGTGAGACACCTGTCCATTTCCCTTCATTATTCAGTAAGGGAGAAATATCTAAGATTATATTCGTATTATCACAACTGCTCCTAAACAAATTTTAGAGCGTCTGAAATGAAGCATGACAGCATTTACATGCATTGCGTAGATATTTCTAAAACGGCTTGCAGCATAATAAACTAAATATTTGTTAATAACTTAAGTTGGAAGGAAATTAGCTGTACTCCTGTTCCACAATGGAGTGGTCAATCAACGTCAAAAAGCAATCAAACGCACACTTTACTAGGTATGTAATTTAATAAAGGATACCACCAGATGGTAAAATGTTCCCCTAAACCGAATGACATATGAGTAGTTACACTATAATACTAACATAAAAAATAGTATTTTTGAAACGTTCCTTAACCCCCGACCCACCACCCACACTATTTTTAATTTTTTCGTCAACTTAACACTATTTTATCTGATTGAAAAAATATGAAAAACAAGAAAATATTTCAGACTATCAGAAATAACATGTTTTGATATTTTCTCTTTCCCAAATTCAAATCCAAAAACATGTAAAAAAATACAAAAAAAAAATTTACAGTACCTTAGAACCCTGGCGCAAGCTCGAAAAATCTCAAGAGTTCCTCCCAGAGCATAAATTGTTGTGGATACTTTTAATATTTTTTAATTGCTGGGCTGCAGTTAAAAATATAACAATAATTTTTACCATTTTCCCGTCTTTAAAGCACCTTGAATTAATATATACTTTGAAAATTTCTGTAACAGTTCTGTGCATTTATTTTAGAGTTTATTATACATTTGTATACATTGTTGTAGCAGACGTATATCATACGCTAACGAAAGACTATTGTTTTGGGTTGTTTATGGCAAAAGAATGCGATCACAGGTGAAGGACAAATGAGGGACATGTGGGGAAATGAAGGGGAACAGGTTGGACCCAAATATACAAGAACTGTTTTATTGTGTCTTAGAACACTAGACCAGGAACGAACAAAATCTTTAAACTTTCTCTCAGAACACTTGTGTTTGTTCTTTGTTTAAGGAGAAAGTTTTACAATCTTATCCGGGAGTACAATTCATATATGATAATTAAATGTTTACGTTGTCATATTCACAGGTTCCTCTTTCTTTAATAATGTATCATTAATTTTCTACTGAAGATATCTAAAGATTGTACGAAAATGAACTGTCTCTCTATTCATTTGGGTAGAATTAAAATACAGAAGGGAAATGATTATCACTTCCTGACCAGATCAATATATACAATTATAATGATAAAACTCTTTACATTAAATTAATTTTAGATTGTTAAATACATTTAATTCACCTTAATTGTCACTTTATAGTACCGCCCGGCTTCACTTTAGAATCACTTAACTTACTTTATAAGTTTAATAGTGGAATAGATAGAAAAATATTATTCAATGTATTATAACTTCAAGGAATATTAAGTTTTCATTACTTATGATCAGAACAGAGCATGATATACAAATTCAAAAACATTTTCTGAATATGTAAAAACCTATAAAACCAGTGTAACAATATTTTAAGATGCAATCGATGCCTTTTAAAATAATATTCACGAAATTGTTGTTGGTAACATTTGTCTGGAGGTCAAAAGTAAAAATTGTGTGAATAATATGTTTCTATGAAATTAGCTTCACGATTTCCATTCACACATTCAGCCTTTATCGCTAGTGAAACATTGAGAGGATTTCTGAAAAGCGAGTGCTGTGTAGCAGCTTGTCAGGGCAATTAGCTGGAAACCGGCTCTCGGGAACCCAACCGGCAGATACACGCATTAGTAAACCAGTCCCCCGCGATGTCGACTTAAATTGACGATGCAGTCACTCAGATCTGTGTATCACAGCAGGTTTAATTCAGGAGCGTGTAGTCTGAAGACATAGAGTAGCTGGTATAACACAGTACATTTTCTGTAAATATCATTATTAATAATTTTAAAACGTTCGTATCTTCTCGTTATGTTTATCAGTTAAGTGAATAGACGTTTGAATGCGTATTGGCAACAAGTGAAAACTTTACATTAAATAACATTACTTATGCGAGATTCACAATTCACAATCGCTATTAAAAATGAATGCCGTAGAAAGTCGATCGAGAGAAAAAAATTCTACTCATTTAAAGATTTATCGTAGTTCCACGAGTGCTTTGATTCCATCCACGAGTGCTTTGGAAATTGTCGATAAATTTCCGACTCACGACGCGAGGAAAAAATTATGTCCAACAGAGTTCCAAAATGCGCCAAATATTAAAAATAACTGAACGCGTGTGTTAAAATCAGAGGTTAGGTTGTAGTACATACGTTGTTTAGTAGACATCGACATAGCGATCGATGTATAATACCTCCTAATATAGATGAGTCACTGTTTATTATTGGCCAGTAGGTAGAAGCGGTAAGAAAAATCGTATAGAAAGAGCGATAAACGTTTTGAGATACACCGCCCGATTGGGGCATTTTGAATGTATAGATAAACAATATTGGTTTTAATTTCCGTGGAATAGTCTTTATAATTTGAACATGTGTGTGTACGAGACGAATTCAGTTTGTGTATTACATACCTGGATAACGATAGAAAACAATTGCAATATTATATCAGGCAATTCAAAATTTTCTTTTTAAACCATCGGTGAACAAAATCACGTAATTTCTCGTATTATTGCAACTTCTGTCTCACAATATATCGAGTATCACGTGAAAATCCTCCAACCAAAAGTCGACGTTCTAAACGTACATGTATTTAAGTTATTAAAAACTAGCAAATTTTCTTCATATCCAATCCTTGTGAAAGGGGAAAAAGATCAATATTATATAAATCACGGTGTTTAACATTATTATTTTAATGTAATTGGTTCAATTTTTTAAAAAAAACTCTAATTTTTTGGCGGAATTTATTAGTGACTTCTTATTAGTAATTTATTAGTTATTAGTAATTTATTACTAATTTGTTCTGCCACAGTAAGTGTATCATACAATGGAGCTGATCAGTCCGTTTTTAGACTAGTTAGGGGTGCGTGCGCATCTAGAATTCAGGCCCTCACCCGTGAAGTCAACTCTGTTTTGATTTCCAGGGGGCATTGCTGAAGTACACTGATTGTGAAGTTGTATTTTTAAGAACTGGTTAAGCATTTACCAATAATTTGTGTTGTTTCTTGAAATCTTCCTGATCTGCGGTGCAGAATTCAAAATGAAATATCAGCATCACTTTCAGAGCAAACAATTGCTTCACCTCTAGCAGAAATAAGTATGGGGAAATTAAATGCGGATTTAAAATGACTGCCAAGCAGTATGTTTTTGGCTTAGTTTTAAAGTTAGGAGTTGCATCTTGTGAAAAATGCAAAATCGTGTTGAGTGGTAGCCTCTAGGCATGACAAAAAAGCTTAATGCGTTGAAAATGTTCAAAATAACATTGATATTTTATTGTGTTCGGTCAGTTTTAATGAATATCTCTCACAGTGGGAAGCACTTTTAATGACCGAATTTGGAAAATTAATTTCTTAGCAAAAATTACGAATAAACTTTTCCAGAATCTCTCAAATCAATTTTGTGAGTGGTTGTTGTGAAGCGAAGAGAATAGTTCTGAAAATGTTTATGACCGTAAGAATTTACTGTTTCTTGAAGTTCTCCAACAGTTTTTTTAAAAATTCAAATCGCATCAACTACTTAGGCCATTAGCGACCACTTCTGCGTGTAACGGTATGGTAGCTATGAGGATGACACGATATAATGATGATAGGGGTGTGAAAGGACGAACACAATACAATCATGCCCGAGGCGGGACTCGAACACTCGATCCTTTTGTTCGAGAACGCTACGGCACTACTGCCTTAACGATCTCGGCCAAGCAAGGAAAAGCGAAATAAAATATTAAAACTGTAGTTTTTGAGATATTAATGTTTTATTAGTAAGGAAAAAATAGAAAATATTTTAGATGCAGTTTTAAAAATAATTTGTTGTACTGTGAAATAAAGTGTAAACAATTAGTATCATCCTGGTCTTTATTTTTCCGCGAAGACAAATTTTCTTCTCTCGATAAATCTTTCTTCATGCATTACGAATCTCGCTTTTAATTTGTGTAATTTTGCACTGATTTAGATCAGTAGTTTCATGAAAAAGAAAGAAATAGTTATTATTCCTCATAACATTATTCAATGTCAATGGACAAAATTCATTAAATTTTTTTTTCTTAAAAATAGTTAATCAATTCTACTTTACCTGTTGTATATTGTTATATTCGGGAGGAAAACAAAATATATAAACATTTCATTTTTGGCCATATTTTGCCGAACGAAGCTGTATTAGGAATGTAATATTGAAAGTAATCGGCGTAGTGTTCTTTTGCCTCGAAACGCTACGAGTCTCTGATCAACACGTCGTAACAAAACATATAACACGAAGATGTGCTACAATATAATGCGTACACTGTAGTAGTAATATCAATGAACTAGAATATACTACATACCTGGCTCTATTGGTGTCTTATCGTTTATCCGCACTTAAATTATATTAGTGGTTGGAATAATAATATTCACATTGCCTTTAGTATGTTTGGCATATAACTGTAAAAATAGAAGTCGTCAAACCACAAGTACATAATTTTTCAAGTTTGCCGCCTTATTTGTGATCTGTTTGTTTGCTTGTTATTCGAACAACATTCACTTACAGGCGTCATGGTAATTGCAATTACATTTTTACATCTTCCGTTCTTAAGACAATGACCGATGTAGGAAGCATCGTGTTTTTAAAGTTTCTGGATTCGTTCTTCTTACATATAGTGATTTCATTTTTAAAACATTGGTTTTTAGTGGGAAACACAGAGTAAGAAAATTTGCATATGTTACACGCAGTCCGCGCCCACCCGTCCGCACCTAGCGCCAGAGATAATGCTGGAATACTCTGTTTCTCCAAAGACCGCTGCTTTGACTGCAAACAATATGGCTTCAGTTTGCTGCAAAGATGGAGGCGCTTCAGCCATTGTATGTAGCATATTCTATCTCGCTGAGTAATGTAGTGTGAGTTTTTTTGCTGGTCTCTGGCGGAAAATATTATGAACCTCTCTCCTAGCGACAGGCGAAAAATAATGATCGCAGAGCATCTACAGGATATTATTTTAATTATTTATTTTCCGCATTTGTGTTTACCAAACTTTGCAAAGACACTGCGTCAAATCCTGAAGAAGATCCTGAATATATTTCGTATATTCATACTCTCATTTTTGTGAAATCGATGTCCATTACATGTTGAATTCGCTTTTATTAGTATAGATTCCTTTCTCGGAACATCAGGGGTCCCCCAAAACGGGTATTTCTTTTAAACCTTAGCATCTTACCGCCGTAACCTTTATCATATACTTTTGTAGAATTTATTCGTATTTGTCTATCTAGATAAGCAAGAACGTGAAATGGCTCTTAGTGATGTCTTCGTACAAGAACATCAATTTTCTAATATGGAGGATGTACGTGTTCTTACTGCTTGATGATGTTAGATAGACGAAGTAAAATGCATTATAAACTTCAGCATACTTTCTTCAAAAGGTAAAACACATAACAATAATTACTTAAGGTGTACCTAAAAAGGACGGCAGTGTAAGAAGGTTGCCTTTTGTGTTTCGGGATTTGGCAACCCAGGTGTTGCAATCTGGCAACTGACAGCTCTATCGTAAAGTTGAATGTTTTGAGGTTATACGTACTCAGAACGTTTTGACATACGAGCGCTATTTGTGTTGTTTACAGTAACTTAAATCTTGGCACAAAAATAAAATTAAATCGTGAACATTTTCGTACGATTATTTTTTACAACTTTCGACGTGTATTATTTCAGCAACAGTGCATGGAAGAACTTAGTTCAATTTTTGGCGATGAAGCTCCATCAACGACCAGTGTTTATTATATGGTATGGAGAATTCAATCGTGGTCGTAGTTCACTCCAAAATGAATTTCGCGAAGGTCGTCCAAAATCAGTGTTGTTCCGAAATCCATTCATGCTGTGCGTGAACTGATATTGCAAGATCGTCATGTGACCTATCGTGAGATTGAGACAACCTTAGGCATTAGTGGGACCAGCATACATTCAATATTGCATGAACATTTGACTGTCAAAAAATTTCTTCGCGTTGGATATCACACAATTTGTCAAGCGGTCAAAAAAAGACTCGTGTCCATTGGTCGAAAGAAATGCTCAAAAAGACGATCGCGGTGCTTGCCCGTCTATGACATCGTGACAGGTGATGAATCGTGGATTTACGCGTATGATCCCGAAAGTAAACAGCAGTCGACTATATGGGTGTTTCAAGATGAGCAAAATCCAACAAAAATAATTCGCGCACGAAGCACTTCCAAACAGATGGTTGTCTGTTTTTTCGGAAAAACTAGACATGTCGCAACCGTACCGTAGAACAACGCTGAACAGTCAATTCTGAGTGGTACACAACTATTTGTTTGCCAGCTGTCTTCCAAGAAATCAGGAAATCAAACGCCGACGACGCATCACTCTTCACCACGACAATGCGAGCTCTTACACATCGGCTCAAACAACTGCATTTTTGAGCACCCAAAACACCGATTTCTAAGTCATCCGCCGTATAATCCTGACTTGGCACCGAATGACTTCTTTTTATTCCCGTATGTAAAAAACAAATTGAGAGGTCAACATTCTTCGACACCTGAAGAAGCGGTTGCTGCATTCAGAATGCATGTTTTGGAAATACCTCAATCAGAGTGGCAAAAGTGCTTCGACAATTTGTTCAAACGCATGCATAAGTGTATAGATCTTCATGGGGAATATTTTGAAAAACAATAAAGTGATTTTAGATTATTAATATCTGTTTTTGTTCTCTAATCCTGAAATATAAAAGGCAATCCTCGTATGGGAGAACATTTTATTGAAGTGTGTTGCTGCCCTATTGGGAATAACACCGAGGAGAGAAAAAACTTGTACACCAGCCTAATATCGTGCAGGGCCCCCGCAAGCACACAGAAGTACCGCAACACGACGTGGCATGGACTGTAGTAGTCGAAGGTCGAAGTAGTGGACTAACGTCTGAAGTAGGGCTTGATGTAAATTACGCCATGAATATTGCAGGCTGTTCGTAAACTCGTAAGAGAAGTAAACTCGTAAGAGTGGGTGGAGATCTCTTCTGAACAGTACGCTGCAAGGCATCCCAGATATCCTCAATAATGTAATGTCTAGTTATTTTGGTGGCCAGCGAAAGTGTTTAAATTCAGAATAGTATTCCTGGAGCCACTCTGTAGAAATTCTGGACGTGTGAACAGTCGCATTTTCCTGTTGGAAATGCCCACATCCGTCGGGATGTACAATGAACATCAATGGGTGCAGGTGATGAGACAGGGTGCTTACGTGTCACCTGTCAGAGTCGTATCTAGAAGTTTCAGCGGTCCCATATCACTCCAACTGCACACCCTCGATACCATCACAGAGTCTCCACCATCTTGAACAGTCCCCTGGAGGCATGCAGGGTGTATGGATTCATGAGGTTGTCGCCTCATTCGTACACGTCCATCCGCTTGAAACAATGTGAAATGAGACTCCACAAACCAAGACACGTGGTTCTAGTCATTAACAATCCAATGTCGGTGTCGACGGGCCCAGGCGATCCATAAAGCTTTGTGTCGTGTAGTCATCAAGGGTACACGAGTAGACTTTCGGCTACGAAACCCCTCTATCAAGGTCTCGTTGAATGGTTCGCACACTGTTTCCTGTTGATCGTTCGATGCTGTTCTTGCACTATCATTTTGCGGTCTTAGTGACGCTGGAGGTTTGATGTTTTACCGGATTCCCGATATTCACGGTATATTCATGAAATTGTCGTACGGGAAATCCATATTTCATTGTGCCTTCGGAGATGCTATTATCCATTATCTTAATCCACAAACTTAAAATATTTTATATTTTTAATTTTATAACCCTCTAGGATTAAATCTTCCCATACATCGCCAACAACCAAATAATGAGTATTTTTCATATTAATTTCTGAAACCCCATTACTCGTATTCCTCTACACGTTTTATCGTGTAGGTAGCATCATTTACATCTTCTGCAAGAACCACTTCGTCAGTGAACAATAAAGTATGAATATTTTATTTCCCTACCTGAATTCCAATTTTAGTGCACTTTTTTGCCCATTTTCTCAAGCTGATGAAATATATATTTTGTGTGTTGGAGGTAAGCAACATCCTTGACATCCTTTTTACTCATGAAAGATTCTGGTAAACCTATTTAGGTTTTATCCTGCTGTTATATCCTTTATAGAATATCTTTATAGCATTTATGTACTGCCCATGAATGTTCACTTTCATTGCTTCCCACAATTTTTCCACTAGTACAATATAGGTTGCTTTTTTTAGGTCTACAAAAACTAGATGTAATAGGCATCCTAAGCTATGGATATTCCATCAGCAGGCAAAAGAGATTATCTGTACAGGATCGACCATATCTAAATCTACTCTGTTCTTCTGCTTCAATCATATTTCATTCAATTCGACCTTCTAGAATCCGTCCATACAGCCTTCCTGTTGATGCGATGACACTCAAGCTCCTGTAATGGGAGAAAACCGATTTGTTTTCATTCTTTTAAAGTTATTTAAAACCATTTAAAACAACATTTAAAACAAGCGCGTATTTCTGTTAAGAGTTTCGTAATATTTTTTTCAATGCTTTTCCGTTTTCGGGGAATATGTCCGTTTTTCTACATTATCTTTTAAAAAATTTGTTTTCTAAGCTGCCTTTCATTTTGAACTACCTAATTGTTTTGTTTCACAACATTTCTTTTCTCAAAATGCATCTTTTGGCTACATATTTTTTAAGAATGTAACGGTATTTTCTGTAGATATTTCTTATCTTAAGATCACAGTTATTTTTCATACGCGTGTTTCTTTTCTTTAAGAAGAACTTTAATTTCTTTCTTCCGCCAGTATTCCTTCATTCTAAACCTACGTTTTTTCTCCCCAATTGGTTTGGTTACTCTTCGAGAGAATATAAATAATTATCGAACAGGTTCTATTGAATAAATGTGCATTTGTGCCCTTGGAATACGCCACAATCATTTTAATTTTGAATTTCTTCCTATGGTTTTCATATTGTATACTGACAGGCGACAGTCTTTTCGGATCTCTTTTGATGAATAATTCATTCTAGACAAAAAAGAGAGACATATTCATCACGACCGTCAAAGACAATTTCGAAAGACTAGTAAGGGAGAAAACCAAAAATTGGGAAATGGTGGCCCGATTCAAGGGCATCGTATCGGCTAAGGTGGCTCATAGATCAATTGTTGCCACTGCAGAGCCTCTGGCCGGGAAGTCCTAGGGTTTCAGTCACAACGGTGGCAGACTGTAGCTCGTCAGTTTGGTCGAAATCATCCGCGGTCTGGAGGAGATTTATAGCGGACGGCTGCTCTGGTGGATAGTTTTCCGTGGTTTCTCCGATCATTACCAGACAAATACTAGAGAAGATGGGCCACGGACCATGCCCGATCCTGTCTTTTTCTTGTTCTTTCCGCACGCCTTACTTACAAGCACTTCTCTACCACATGTATGTCGTGAGGCCAGTCGAGCGCCACGGGATTGGGCGGTGTTCGCTGGTTAAGGAGGGATCCGAAATAGTATTAAAAAATTAGACAATCTTGCTCATACAACTTATTTTATTGTTTTACCGTTTATGTGTAAGTGTAAGTTTATGGAATGTTATAGATAAATGTTTATGAATATAATTGAGTAAATGCATCACCTGAAGTGGACCATGATATACAGGTTTGAAGCGTCGTAAGCAAATTTGACGTAATTAAAAGACCAGAAAGAACATAATTCATCTGCAATTTGTTCTCCCATAATGATACACATCAGATGCCTAACTACCTTTCCCTTCGCATGGTCGCGGCGTTCAGTTCGTTCGCTTTGAGGCTCTCACAGACCGGCGCGGGAGATCCGCAGCGGGGGCGGCGCGGAACGTCCCGCGCTTGACGCCGCGGCGGAATCCGCAGGACCGTTCACAGCGCAGCGTCAATTATGACTCAGCGTTTGTTGTCTATTTTCCACAAAGGCAAGGGGAGCGAAAACTACTGAGGGCGGCCGGACTTCCACGAAACTCGAGCGGCAGCGGTCGAAACGCGTCCGACTGCGTTCCAAGATCCGCAGGTAATAAAACTCGGCCAATCCGCGGCCGCGACGCTCGCTTGCCACGCAGGTCTGTACGTGCTCATAAGGCAATATGCGACGCAAAATTGCCACTGCGGCCATTCCGCGCAGGCTGCGGTTCTTTGGGAGCCTTTACTCTGCGTGCGCTTCCATCCAGTAGCGGAACGAAGTGAGTGCGCGCCTGCCCGCAAAACGTTTATCTACGCTCCTTCAAAAAAGGTGTACAACAACTACAAGTAGTGTTATTACTATCAATAAGAAAACATACGCCCCAAAGAAGGCATCTTCTTCACCTGCACGCGAACGTTACGCCTCTGCTTCTATCATCGAATTCCCGTTCGCCGTTCATGATTTTGGGAGTGGACTTCCAGGCAGTGTTTGTAAGCCCGTCAGAACCCACTGTTCCAAAAATTAAACCGCCAAATTTAAGGGTTTGTTTTCTTATCTCAAATATTCATTTGAAAATTTTGTTTCTTTAGTAGACGCAGTCATACTAAATGGAACATATTTGCCCAATTTTTTAATTCTTGATTGCCAGATATCGCTTTAGCAGATATCGCTAAAGTTTTGTACGTTCCTGGCTAAGGTGTGTTTATGGCTTGCATCGATTTGAATCTTCTTTTAAAACCGTGCTTAGCTGCTATGCCTATGGTTGAGTCGGAGGGCGAGTCCAGTGTAAAGCAAACGATGGTTGGTCCAGAAAAAGATAATGACGGGGCATATAAGGTCCAACGGTTTTGCTCCTTTTTTTTTGAAAAAAAAAAATCATTGCAAATACGTGCTAGCATTCTCGTCTAGCCAGATTTGGCTAGAGCGGCCCCACCCAGTACCGTAATATGGCAGCTTTTAAACTAAACCGAACTTCCCGTCACGCCTGTTGATGTATGTACACTTTATACAACCCACAGTTTTGCCTCCATTTCGAGCGGTTTCCAGGACATCCTTATATGACATATTTATTAGAATTCGTATGGTATCTGTTATGTATGCTGTTTACCCGAGTTCTACAGGAAAATAGATCTCCCAAATACGAAACATCGTTATAAAAGGTTTCTCTGCATAAAATATATATTTAAAATTCCCCAGTTTGTTTCATAAAAATTGGGAGTGTTGCGTTTCGAACATGCAAACAATTTTATGATGTAATGCGTTCTCGACAATTATATAACTCAGTATATTGGATTTAACTAATTATAGGTAGAGCATTAGTTACTATGTAGACTTATATAAACTAATATTCATGTAACATTTACTATGTTCAATCCATATTCAATCAGTTTTTGTGGTCCCTTTTCCACATTTTTAGTCTAAAGGCCGTCACATTGTGAATTTTTATACTTTAAAGCACATGACCATTTTGTTCTAATCACGAAAGTGCAATGAAAAATAATGGTTTCTCAAGGGATTAACGTTAACTTGGCATGGTAATTGATGTCGATTGGTGACGAATTTGAGCTACGATAAAAATACAGGTTCATGAAAACTTTTTTGTTTCATTTCATCCATTGAGAACGTTTCAACCATAGCGTATCTTTTTAAAGAATCATCGCAGTATCCTTGGCTGCTCACTGTCCGATCTTCGGTCATCGCGGTTTCGACATGCAAAGAGGTAGAGAAGAATCTGATGGTAGCCTTTTCAGCCCGTCCGCGCAAGACCAAATGCGTCATTAGTCACTGGACTTCAAAGGCGGATTATCACTATTCATTTGAGCTTGACAGTTTCCTTGAAAACATACATATGGATCAAATAAAAAATGCAATTTATTATATTGGTCGTGTTTCCTTTAATACTAGTCATATTATAGTCTTAATTAGAAAATTAATTCATTTTATTATTTCATATAATACTAGTCATATTATAGTCTTAATTAGAAAAACTCATAAATATAAGGAAGATTTTCTTTGAATATCAGTACTTGCGCGCGATCTTTAGATATAAACTCATTTGTTCGTAGCGAACAGCGGACCGTTAAATTTATTAGCGGACGTTAAGAGTGGGTTTTCGGTCTTCTGGTTTCATAATAATAATAATAATAATAATAATAATAATAATAATAATAATAAAGTGTATTTTATTAGAGGCGAGGTTCAGGCGATTAGGCGTGTCCATCCGCCTTACCACGTAAAATATTGTAAAACATACTGTCTATGTAACAGAATTATTTTAACATATTATTTTAACAGGGTTTCCAAGGCTGAGGTTCCCAATGGGGTCGGTATTGAACACCTGGGAGGGGGGAGATTTAGAAGGGGGTCTGTAATCAAAGGGTCGATTGGGGGTGAATAGACGAATACGAATCGTGAAACTGATCAGTATAATCAAGATATCATTTCTTCCAAATATATATTAATGCACTTGATAATTAATACTTTCCTGATAGAAACCAATAAAAAATTGAATAACAAATTATAAATTCCCTCTCCTTCATTCGTATTCGCGTTCATTCTTAAGAGCTAAGATGTTTAGAAAACGTAAATTCTAACTACGCATTCACAACATTATTCAATCGCGCAAGAAAATAATCTCTGCAATGCACACTGGGGAATAGTTTCGGCCAGTTCTTAAAAAACACCCATAACTTTCTGAACATTGCACCACGAATATAACAAACTCAACTTTTGAAAAGTGGAAGCATCTTTGATTAAAAAGATAAATATTTACGATAATGGTGTTGTAATAACCATATATTATCTTTAAGGTATTTACTTGCACTCCATTGCGTAATATTTAAGACCGTGTATTCTGTAGAAAAAACAGAGGGGTCGATGACGCCAATAATTCGTGTTACAAGGTCGATGAAAGGCAAAGGTAGAGAACAAACAGGGCTTTCCTCAGCTTCAAGATCTCCCCGGCCCTCTCCCCTTGCGTACGGAATCTTCGGAGGGGGTCGGAACGGGGATCGAACGAGTGAGGGGAGGGCTGAGTAATTGGTGAATCCGGACGCGTCAACTGCTAAGATCATTAGACCCGTAAGTATAGTACATTTTTCATCGCGTGAGATGACGGTGATCTTCCAAGGGTGAATAGCGAGATCCGGCACCGACCTATCCGTCGGATTTCGAGGTTTCTTCAACCAGTTATCTCCCCTAGCGGGCCCCACCTGGGATACGTTCTAAGCTCCTAACCGATCTCCCGGCAGTGTATGGCGTGTTAGTGTGTGTGTGTGTGTATGTGATGAGAATAGGACAAGGAAGATGAAGAAAAGATAGCGGGTGGCCCGTTTGTTTTGGTACTGCTCAGCATTCTCCTAGTGTTGATCGGATAAACCAAGAAAAACAACCGATCGGATTAGCCGGTCGCTAGAATTCTCCCCCAGATCTTGACTGAACTCGACCTAGCTATCTAGCTTGGGTCGAAAATACTGCCCCCGCCGTCTAACCCTGGGACCTCAACGGCACTGTAGCGACATCAATAAGGCGGCCGGAGGGGAATCGACAGAGGTGAGGCGGGGTTGGGGACGCGAAAGGAGGTGAGGTACAGTGCGCTCAAATGTCTGCGGGTTGCATCACGTGGTTTGGACAGCGGCGGCGCGGCTCCCACGCAACGAGAGAAAGCGCGGCTCGGGCGCGCGATGCAACGCCGCTCTTCGCTGGAATCGCCCCTCGCAGCAGAATGCGAGGCCAAGACAGGCGAATTGCATTGCTGTGTATTATTAAAAGTAGATCTGTTAAGATGTTTATAGGTCACATGCGTCTTTAAGCCTTGTAAACACTCCACCCTAGAGATTTCTTAAGGGCAGTTATACCTACCCGTTCGTTGAGAAATTTAATATCCTTAGCACTGGGTATTAACATCCTTATCAACGTAAATAAATACCAATCGATTCATGGCAAGGTAACTGTTCATTAATAAAAACATGGAGTTGCAAAAAACATATCAAATTCAAACAATTCAGAATAAAAGTAACTTATATTAGTTTCGGGATAATTATTTCTAAATATAATATTATTAATACTACAATTTTAAAAATTTATATTAGTTAAATTAGTCTCATTTCCTGGCATTTCACCAAATGAAACTCTTCTCTGGTAATCGTATTTACTGATATGAATGTGTCTCCTCTGGAGGTCAACGCAACTTCATCGAACGCCATCGATTTAGGTGTCTTTAGGTTCAAGAAAATTATTTGTATTCATCTTGCTCAAACCAAGGTATACGAATATTGTTTAAATAGACATATCGCAAGCAACACCTACAATATCGTGCCAACGTGCCGCAGCAACAGAATTCATTTGTTTACTATCGCAGTAAATTTTCGCATAAATCGGGAGATTTTGTGGTGACCAATAAAATGCTGGACATACCACGAAATGTTACAGCGTTATTACTGCTCTCGGCTCCGCTTCGCTCCGCCTCGATTTTTAACTTTTGGCCTCTGCAGTAATAACACACATAACATTACTAGGAATCCTAATAGCTATAATCTTTAAAATTATGATAATTTTATACAGAGGCCTACCCAGTATTTTTCTCTGGAGAGAGGGGAGCTACAGGTATAGTGTCCTGTCGACTTGATATTTCCTTATAAAAATATTTCATTAATGCTGATAATAATTTTTTTTTTAATTTATTGACTTATAGTTAAAATTATAAAGATATTGATTACGTATTTTATGGCTGTAATTAGTATATGTAGAAATTAATATTATGGAAATATCGCGTTCTGATATTAACACATTTTTACGAAGTCCTTTGCGGCAAGTGTCAAGCTGCATCTCTCTGCAGCATGTCTCTGTCGGTTGAACTCTTTAACATACTGTCGTTCTTTCGAATCCTCTAAACACTCCGCCATTGTTACGGTATCTACAAAAGGAAACCTTTCTTCCCAAACCGAAAGAAAATTAACGGGTGTAGATGGTCTCCCACTCATGTTCCCTGAAACATCGGCAAAGGCCCAATGGTTTCCGTTATCGGCGAACGCCGTTTGCCCCCGCCCCCACCCCTCCGCCTTTTGCTTGCACCGCTTGTCTGAGACAGCACCTGCGAGGGGAAATGGAGCTCCGAAGTCATTTCTCCTTTATCATCGACCTACCTACATCGGCTGACCTACACCATTCTTAACCGTCTTTGTAACAACTATTCCTTGTAACAACTATTTGACCTCAATCCTGACGTGTGTGCCAAGAATATTCTTACGACAGATACCCGAAATCATTTGGACGAGGAGATTCCAGTACTGTCTCAATACTGGCATATCTTGGCTTCATGTAGTTTTGCGGAGGTTCTAACTACGTTTGATGCTCCTCTCTCAAATGTTTTCGTTCCAGAGGTGTCTTTGAGGTTCGCGTTTGAAGACGAACCGATTGTAATAGACTTCAGTTAGAAATTTCTGAAACATCTGAAAGATCTACCACGTGATTATGAGTAGAACAAAAATTAAAGGCGATTATTTGAATGTGCATGGTACGCGATCCCGTGTTAACGTATGGGCCCGAAGGGTCCATTCCCCCCGATGTTCATGGGTCCCCGATGGTGCTTAAAATACTTAATACTAAATTGTTCAATAATTATAATTTTTGAAACACTATAAAAAGGTGTATGATTAAAATATGTGCAAAACATTGGCATGACGGAGTGATGTGTCACGCATCGGATAAAATTAATAATATGGAATTTTGCTGATTGTTGCGAGAATATCACTCAGTGATGAGAAGTTAAGTTTTTTTTTTTTTTACAAAACTTGTCTTTAAACTCAGTGAGTAAAAGATGGGTGAAAGTAAGAAAAGCGAGCTCCCAAAATAACACAGATCTAAGGTCTATCGAAACTGTTAAAATAGCCCTGATGGTACGGCCACCGCAAACTGTTGTATGGAACCAATGTGGCGGGATATTCCTCTCCGTATCGTTTGTGTACGCCCGTGCGCCTGCGATGGCCTGTCGGAGCCGTTGCCTGGAGGCGCCGCGCTCGCAAACAAACCATTGGCGGTCGATTCGCACATCGAGTATTATGGAACGATTTTGTCTCTGCAAGCCCACGATTCTACTCAAATCTCTCAAAAGTGGTGAAGCATTGGCCGTTTGGCAGCTGCTAGGGTGGTCGCTCAATAAAACATATAAAAATGTATCCATATTTTTTCAATTGAAATAAAGTATCTTGAAAAAATGTAGTTAACTATTATGTTTTAATATTAAATAAATATTTTTGTAAATACAAACTTAATTCGAATACTTAATAACCCCACTCGAAAGAGTGGGGCTATTATACCTAAAGGAGGTGTACAGTTGCGATCTTGGATCGAGGGTTTGAGTCCTGCTAAGGGATGGTTGTTAACCTGTATGTTGTAATACCATGACCTTTCCCATCCACTATTCACGGCTGTTTGAAACTTATCTCTTCAGCCTTGACCTAGCTGGGTTGTGTAGGTCGTTGAGTTGGGGGCAAGAGTACGTTGCACCTAGGCGATATAATTCCCTAATCCGTTGTCTTGTGACATGATCCGAAAAACCCAGCCACTACATTTCCCGTTTATTATCCTTCCATACCAGGGAGATCCTCATGTCCCTAAATGCCAGGCATAGAGGAGATGGACCAATGGGTACTTCGACAGCACTCTTTTAAGCACAGAAATAAATAAGAGATGTCTAAGAGTTGCTTTCGGCAGATGAGGCGTGACAATGTCACCTCACACAACAGGCGCCCAATTCCGGTTCTACAAAAAGACAGTCTAAGGAATGCCGCCGTCACACGGAGGGCATAAATTTCGCTAACGTAAAGGTCAAAGGTCCCAATATAATAACTAGTAATGCTACATCAAATACTTTCTTGCATTATTTGTAACGATTACGTAATATTATACATATTTAAACATGCATTTGCATAGTTTTAAAAAAATTCAAATGCGTTATGAAAATTACGTTTGTCATATTATCGAGTAAAATCAATCGAATCAATCTCTATCCATTGAATACTTAGTGAAAAGATGAAAGAAAAAAATTGGAATAATTTTTGACAAAAATCTTGATTTTAAAATTGTCTATATTTCAGGAAAAAATCTCAGTTTAAAACAATTCTACATAATTTTTTTAAATATATACTTTTGAATAATACATTTAATTTTAAAAACTCTATTTTCACATATTAGATATTGTTCCAAAGACCAGGGTTGCCAGATGCTTCGAACAAACATCCGCCTTCAGATGGATTTAAATACGCCGAATTCTGCTCAAAAATAAAAATTCACCATTCTAAGCGGGGAATGTGATTTCATTAAAATAATTAAGGGGTCTAATTTCAAAAAGTTACTTTTCCACCTTTGATGAAAAATAAGATATTGGTTTCACTTGAAGATCGTTGCAGTTATGCGTCGTTCTATAAAATGGTTTGTAACATAACGATGTTTGTGTTCACTCCAAAGGGCTTCGTAAAAATGTGTTAATATCAGGACGCAATTTTTCCATAATTTTCATTTCGTTGCAAAGTGCGATCTTTCCAATCCAGTAATCAGAGACTCACGTGTCACTATGCAGTTGACATGTATAGAGGAACATGTATCAAGTCTATGGGTCTTTATTTTTAGTTATTTACAACTTTTTTATTTTCTTGGTCTGTGGTATTGGTTCGGGACGAACTAAAATTGTTATATTATAAAACATTGTTTAAAATATTGTATTATAATATTAAAACTCTCTTCTCCATAAGTGTTAGAAGATTGGAAGTGGAATTACAGTACTGGTTACGATAAACAGAGTCGAATATTACTTATTTAATAAGATAATTCACGTTTCAATTTTTTTTTCATATTTTAATTGAATAATAATCATTTAAATTATAATTACCATTTAAAAAGGTAATTATCGAGGGAACCTTCTCCCCCCACTTCCGTACTGTTATTGAAACACTGCACGCCCGACGCCATGTCCGGCACTGGCTTTGCGCCGAGGCTCGGTTCCGAGCAGCGAGCAGATTTTTGTGACGTCACAGATCATCGAGTTGGCACGCCTTGCAATAGGTGAAGAAGAGATATTTGCAATTTTGTACCCGAAAATCGATTTGTATCCATGGATGGATAGGTGGCTGAATGTGTCGTGAGTAACTCGTTAGTTTAGCAACTTTTGAGCTTCAAGAGTAAGATTTAGTTCCTGAGATTATGCATCATCATCATCATTAAGGATTGAGTCTATTGGCCCCTTTCGTCTTCAAGAGTATCCTTCCATCACCTTAATGATCTACATCCATTCCTCTTCCCGGGGATTAATAAGATACTTTAATTTTGAGGGGTACTTTACATGAAGTGCCTATGAGATTTTCAACGTTTTCTAAAAAATTAATGAAACTTTTTTCTAGGGAGCACTAAAATTTTAAGAAGAAAAAAGTGCATGTGTAGGTTTTTTTAAATACAAAGTTTGTTATTGAAGTATTGTTGAGGTGTAAGAAAACGCCTTTCCAATACATTTTTAAGAAAGAAACTTTCCGTAAAAACTATGTTTACAGTGAATACTAATTTATTGTTACAGAATGTGTAAACCTCCCTCATTTCATTAGTCTTCTAGACTTCATACTCAATGACAATAAACACTGTTTTATGAGGTTTATTTTGTACAGGTATTGAATATGTAGAACTTTTCTATTGCGACATCCCCCCCGTACGAGATGTTTGGTGTGCAATCTTATTGCGTGAAATTGTATGATACGAAATCCAACTTTCCAACCTATTTTTAGATCATATTGTTTCTTGAGGCTTGGGAGTTTTCTGGACAACTTAATTTAATTTTATATCATTAAATGATGGATTTTGCAAATCAGAGTACCTGGGAAATAACTTTAAGACGAAAAATGCATCAATGCTCCCAGTAGTTTACGTAAGTTGCATGCAGGGAATTAAAAACGGTGAAGTAATTTCCCAGCTATTTATTAATTTAATAAAATGAGAAAAAGGTGGTAGCCACAGAGATGTTGGCAGAAGTTAGATCAGTTGTGACAGGAACAAATTGATAATTGTTTCTCTTCTTTAGATATGAAAAGGCAGGTTCCACGGGGTGGAACTAATAAGTTCGAAGGTTCCCATCAGATTCAGAGCATTATAAAAATATTTCTTTCCCAAGATTTGTTAATGAAAGAAGACAAAAATGTATATTTATAAGACATTAACATTTCACATACTTTACATAGATAACATATTTCACACACAATACAAAATTTCCTTCAAACTTTGGGGGTACTTTACATGAAGCCCCACAAACATTTTCAAAATATTCTCAAAAAACTTTTTCCTTGATTTCTTGTAAGAATAGAGCAAAATACACTTATAAAGGTGGTATAGGTCCCATTTTCACGTTTATCTCTGAATTTTAGGTAATTTCAAAAGTTTTAATTTTTTCCGCGTCTTCCTACAACAAAATTAAAGATAGGGGTTTTTTCTTCATATAAAATTTGTTGTCCATAGTGAGTACTTTCATTAAGGTCCTGTATATTTTTTTTTACTTTTAGTAGTATTCGCGCAATATTGCAATATTTACAATTTAAAAAAATGTACAAAAAGATAATTTTCTCAAAAACGGCTCCAAATTGTTTCTTTAAACTTTTCGTAGAGATAGTGATAAGTGCACTCTTTTAGATGACATAAACACAAATTTTTCAATAATTTTATTTTTTCAAAAATTACATTTTTTTTAAAATAATTTATTTAATATTTACAGTTGCTGCGATTTGTTTCCATTATTATATTTATGAGTACATGTGCTTTAAATATTGTCACATAAAGTTTCTCGAATTCTCAACTGTTTTCTGTGTAAACTAGCTCAAAATTCCGCATTTCCACGAACGCTCAAACGCCATTTTCTCAAAAATGGGACCAAATGTTTGCTTCAAACTTTTCGAAGATATAGTGCTAATTGTTCCGTGAAAAAGCTTCAAATTTCGAATTTACAGGGCGCTTAAACTCTATTTTCTTAAAAATGGCTCCTAATTTTCCAAGGAAAATTGACGATTAGGACGAGGTTATATTTTTCTTTTATTTTCTTAAAATAATATGTAGTAAGAGAATGTAGCAAGTTTGTGTAGCGAGCCAAGACCAAAGGAAATTTAAAAATAATAAGGGAAAGTCTGTGCTATTCAATAGCACCACTAGTTTAAACGTGTGTCCACGTATAATTCTTGACGGCAAAAATGATATTCATGTTCAGCGACCCAGAAAATGTACATACCAAGTTTCAAAACTACACCAAAACTGTTTGCTACGTATTGAGCACCATATGTCTGGTCTAAACGGCGAGGCTATACATCAATCACCATCAGTAATAGTTTAAAATTCATAGTACGTACACCTTAACGTTTTCATAATAAACCCTGCTAATAGCATATTGCAAAATATGCTTCAGTTTATAACTTTTTTTCCTTCTCAGTGACCTCGATTCTGAGACCCACATTCGCTTCTCTAATTGGAAAACTACTGGGGAACATTATTCATGTTTTTTGCCTCGGAAGTAACCTGTTCTGATAGTTACATTTTTATTCGTTACTTTTTACTTTTCGAATAAACTCCATATAGAGATAGTTAGGTAATAGAGCAAAAAATGTTTACCTTCAATTTCACGAAATTCGGTTCGAAATTTGAATCTCTATATCATAGAAAATGTTGATTCATAGAAAACGTCATTTGAAAACATTTGAAGGACTTTAACTCAAAAATACAATGATGTTTAAAATCTGTTAGAAAAGTGCATATTAATGGTGTGAGATATCTTTCAAAAAAATTACATATCTACATTTGTGTAATTTTTGAAAAAACAAAACATGCCCCAAAACGAATTTTACGTCATATTTTAAAGTGCAATAAGTACTGTATGTTCAAAAGTTTTAAAGAAACTTTCTGTGTTGTACCTTTCCGACAATGCGGAATTTTGAGCCAATTTTCACAGAAAGCAGTTGAGTTTTCGAGAAACTGTATACGTCACTATTTAAAGCATGGTACTCATAAATATAGAAAAGTGAAAAACTCGCTGCTAATGTAAATATAAACAACGCGAGAGATAAGTAAAAAACACATTTTTGTATTTTTTGAAAAAACAAAAGAATAGAGCAATAAGGCGTTTATGTCATCTCATTGATTAAATATAAAATCAAAATTTGCAATTATCAAAAATTCAGCGTTAACGTCGAAAATCGGATTTATGCCACCTTTATACGTGTGTTTTACTCTATTTACACAAGAAAGTTTTTAAAAAATTGGTGTCGTTTTTGGGAAAATTATGAAAATTTTTGGGGCGTTTTATATAAAGTTTAGGAGTCAGTGATGTTTACAGTCGGACAGACGAATGAACGGATGGACGTTTTGAAAAGACACTTTTTCGGTATCAGGGGACCCCCAACGAGGTATTTCCGTTGAGATCTCGAAATCGATTTTCCGCAGAATTACTTAACTTCCCTTGTTACAGGATTCTGAATCATTTTACATGTTCCTAATCACATAAATCAGGTATGTGGATGTCCTTTACGATGTAAAACATCAAAGAAATTTTTTTAGAAAAACATCAAAAAACAAAATTTTGAACGGTGTCAAAAGCTTTAGAGTGCTATCGCTCGTGAGGTGCAATAGTGGTTCAACTCAAAAAATACGAATTTTGAGTTACTACACTCTCCAGAATTTCGGATGGCTCTATCTTATAGGAGCAATAGAATCATATTTTACTGTACATTATTCCACCAACCAATTGCAGAATTGTTAATGTTAGAGTGATGCATCATCATAAGATGAAAACTTCAAAATCATTTACCTCAACAGCTGATTTTTTTAATTGTGTCATTATTGCAGCCTACGAACTATATAACGAACAAGTGTGCTTCCTTCTCTATATTCACAATGATATTCTTGACAATTCTAGTAAAAAATGTTATCAGAACAAGATCTACCCTTCTGAAAACCATTTTGTTATTTTAATAACACGGTCTCTGAAATATTACGCACTGTGCTTACGATTATTTTTCATTCAATTTTAAGTTACATTTGAAATATTTATTATTTTACCACTTTCACAAGACGACGGACCCTTTTTCAATTTCTCGCCTATTACGTGCTTACGAAGTAAGCAGTATTATAAAACTAAAGCAAACATTGACGATTTTTCTTCATAAAAGCAAGTTTTGTAGGTTCTTAATATCCAGATATTGGTTGAAAGGAAAACGTCCGTCCGTCCGTCCGTCGCTCCCATCCAGTCCATCCATTCGTCAGTCCATCTGTGACAAACGACAGCGCCTAACCCTATCTGACGATTTCATCAAAAAATGACATTCTGTGATCGATCTAGACAAACTCGAGACTATTACGAGATCGAGACTTTGAGTTTGAAGCGGATATTTTGATTTTCAGAGATACTTTACTGAAGCCTTAACATTTTTAAGGCTTATTTTATTATTTTCTCAAAACCGCATCAAGTTCTCGAAGCTTATCACACTTCTTCTAAAGCTCAAATCGGATATCTTTTCCTGGAAATAGTCATTTTTAACATTAGAAAATGCTTAATAAAGATTTATCAAATATTTTGAAAATAATTTTCTTTTTTAAATGTAAACGTTTTAGTACACTACATTTTATTAATAATTCCCCTTGGGGCACTACCTCCCCCCATCTTTGAGGCTACCGACGCAAATGCTTTTTTTGTTTTACCTGGCCACAGAGTCTAACCCATAGGGGAGCTGTCAAGGGACAAGCCCACACCACTTCGAATACACCTCCTTTAGCATTCTTTCTGACGGCGTGAGTTATGACGAGGAAGTCAGAAATTCGTTTCGAATCCTTGCGAAATACTCAAGCGGGCGAACAAACATTTGGAATCCCCCGTGACATCTCTGCTGCTGTCTGGTGTCGCATCGCCCTCCTCCACTCGCCCTGCGCACGTCTCTTCTTCTGCTGCCCTCCGTGCGCGCCGGTGCCCGACAGCTCTGCTCGCCGCTTATGCCGCGCTCCTGTCTTTTCCACTCGTCCTCCCCTCCCCTCACCCTTCGGCACACGCGCCGGGCGTTCAACCTGCTGTCCCTTCTCTCTTTCTTTACCATCAACCCACCCGCCCGTCATTCCGTCCTTCCGACCTCCCTTCTGCCCTCTAGTGCTCGTGTCGTTTTTCTCGTCCCCCCGCCGTCCTTCCGCCCTTTCTCTCGTCCTCCCGTATTTCCGCTCTCTCGCCCATCACACCTCCGACAGACCATCTTTCCGTCCATCTGTCCGTCCCTCTTTCCTTACTGCTCTTTGTTTCTTCCTCCCTCTCCGCGATTCTACCTCCCGCTCATTCACCGACAAAAAAAGCCGGACATTCTACCAGCCGTCCCTCCTTAGCAATGTACCATCCTCCCGTTCGTTCCCCGCGCTCCTCATCACGGCTCGCTCGTCAGCGGCCCGCCTTGCCCCGCCCCGCGGGAGCCCCAAACCCAACTCACGCATATAAACGCCCCATTACGCGCGCCGCGCCGCGCCGCGCCTCGCCTCGCCTCCTCCTTTGGCCGTGGCAGGGCCGCGGCTCAAGGTGTCCTTCCCGCGCACGCGACTCCCATCACGCGCGCGCACGCAGGCACGCACGCACGCACGCGTGGCCGGCGTCCGCCCAAGGGCAGAAAACCTTTACACAGCTCTGGGCGGCCGCTTGACCCGGGAGCGTTTATTCACACACTTACATAAAGCGCCGGCCGACAGGCGGGCGGGCGGGCGTTACGTAACGGGCTGGAGGCGAGGCGGCGCGTCGGGCAGCGGCTCTGGAGCGGCGTATTCGCGGCTGGTGGTTGCAGGCTTTTGCAAGTCGAGCGGAGGTGGCGTCTGCTGAGCCGCGTTATGCAAGGCGACCGTGGCAGGCCGAGCAGCCGGCCCCGCGCAGCGCCGCGCCCTTACATAAAGCGGCGGCGCAGGGCGGCGCGGCGCGGGGCGGGGCAGAGGGCCGGGTGGCGATGCAGCGTGACCGAGCTGCGCGTGTTGGCGCAACGCAGCCGCGCAACCTCCCCTCGCCAGGGGCGGAGAGCGGCCCGCCCGAGCTGGACGAGTGTATGGACGCCATTACGAAAATAACCGATTTAGGTTATTCCGGTTTTATTTGCGTTCGGTTTGACTATGCGCTCTATAACAACTCAAAATAGTCGTTTTTCTGTGTGTTTTTTAAAGAAGTGATTGCATACATTTTTACAGAAGCAACAGAATTCATTAATATACGTTGTTATAACACAGAAGAAGCGAAGGCTTTACTCTTTGTAAGAAAAATTATTCAATTATCGTAAATAGCTGTACAAGAGTAAAATGCAACTTCAAATTTGTGTTTGTTACGTAACACACTGTTAGATATTTAAACGTTTAAAAAACACTCATTAAATAATAATTTATTTAGCTGGCCTGGATAGACGAGGTCGCTAAGGCTGAATAGTCGCGGGTTCGAATCCCGCCTAGGGCATGGATGTTTGTGTCCATATGCGTGTTCCCCTGCCGTTGCCACAAAGTTTTACAACCTATGTTAAGCTAAAGTGGTCGCTAACTGACCATAGTAGTTGAAAAGCAACCTTAAATAAGTAAAAAAAAATAATTTCTTTACTATTGTTTTTTCTTACAAATCCAGTACAATCTCTTAAACCAGTGGCGATTTCTCAGGGGGGAGGATGGATGAGCGTCCTCACTTATTTTCTTCGTCTGGATGTAATTACCAAATAAAATATTTTATTTGATATTGGAGGGAAAATGTACAATTGTTGAGTTGATAACTATGAAGGACCTTATTGTGATCGTTATTGTAACCTAAGCGTTCTTTCAAGATACATGAAACGATCGCAATCAATCGAAGTCGCTCTGAAGGATGAACTCTCAGCCTTTCCTCCTCTCAGGTGAAAATCGGCCATGTCTCTCAGCGCTCCTTTGGAGAGAAAAGCAATGGTTGTAATGGATCTACATGGACAGAAGGGGAGAATCTCCTCCCTTGAACTGACATCTCTTGGCTTTATTTGTGAACCAGAAGAACGCGCCATGGGTAGTGAGTCACGTAACACTCTGGTAAGCAAGGGTCACACCAGAGGGTCAAACGTGGGCAGAGCGTCAGGGTGACGTAATCTTACAATTGGGGCTGACGGAGGCCACGAGAATACCGAAAGAATAGATCTTTCTTATCCCATCGCGATTTGACTCATGTAATCTAATTTCCTGTAAGTTGAAATTGAAGTAGTACGTTATGCAATTGGCTTCTTTTCTCCTCTTAGGAAACATACACGATCCGTGACTGAGTTAAAAACGCGAGGCAATGTAACAAAAAACTGCGAACCCAAACCAAAAACACCTGTTTTCGACTATAACCGGTAGATTATTCCCATCCTTCGGAGCTGCCCACGTGAACTGCGCGAATTGGCTGCCCGCACAGCTATTTCTGTCTCGGCCCGCCAGACGCTTCTCGTAAGCCTTTCCCTAACTGCGCTGCGGTTACGTTTTTCACAACCGATATTGGGGGGTTTTTATGCCTACTTTACTTTTGATCCATTCAATAGGTTGTAAGATTTCAAACAATCTCTTTTCATCTGTATTCGAGACGGTATAGCCTCTTAAAAATCAGTTCGTCCGTTCATGAAGATGATGATAACTGAGATCATTGTTACTCTCATCTGACTAAGGAAACAAAGGATTGATGAAGGATTGAGGAAAAATTAATTTATGTCATTGAATTCAGTGAAGAACGCCATTCTTACAAAAAGTTTTCAAAAATTTCACTCTGGGAGTCGAGCCTCAGCGCTGCGGACGACGAAGTCAAGGGGCCTACCACGACTCTAAATAGTTCAGTGACAGATCCTTTCCTTTCCATTCTAGGTACTATAATTCTTAATGAGGCGCTAATTCTAACACATTTTAACTCAAAATTATGCGAAAACTACAAATATTTGGATGAAATGAGCTTGGATATTTTTATTCTACAATCATTTTGGGAGAAATGGTATTGATCCTTGACGAAAATAGTAACATATTTTGACAAATATGTTTTCGGTGTTATTGCTAAAATGTGTAACAGATGCTTCAATATTAACTATTACTCTTTGATAATTCTCTATCAATTACATTTTGACGTATACAAATATTTTGTTTGATAGGACAAATACGGAAAATATTCAATTCGATAATCATTAAATGAATGGAAAAAATACGTGTATACAAATATTATGATATTTTTATAAATAAGCAGCGGAAACTATTCGGTATTGCCACAGTACTAACGGATTATTATTTTAGCAGTGCCCTTATATCTCTTTGTCACAGTACATATAATTCTTTGCGTCAGTTAAATATTAAACGTATTAGTTAATGTAGCAACGAACTTCATTTGCATAAAGAAAATATTGAATTGATTTGTTCTCTAAAAGAGCTTTTAAAAGCAACCCTGTGTGTGTGTGTGTGTGTGTGTGTGTGTGCGCGCGCGCGCGCGTGTGTTTGCATTGATTTAACGTATCGTTGATGTTGAACATTTTTTTAGCAGTCTGGTTTTGTGACTGTCGGTTGAGCTATAATTTTGTTGTGAGAATAACAAATAAACGGCCAACTTTCCGTTCATTGACGTAAGCTATAGATGACTCGGCATGAATATACCACCCGACGTTCTGATGGATATGAAGCTTACGTGAGTAGTTTTCGATATCTTACAAATATCTACCTAACATTCGTGAAACCTTCCCTAATACGATATTCAAAGACCTGAAATTTGAATGCGTGCAACATTGGTCATATTTCTTCATTTCTAATGGAGTAGCACAACAGCTTCACAACCTCCCTTTCACTTGTAAAGTGCTCCATATCCTCATTAGCGTCTCATTACTTGCGAAGACACTCCGTTCAGTTCCACTGGTTATCAAAATATTCGCTCTTTGAATATACATACGGTATTTGTTTGTCAATTCTTAACAACACATTTATTTGCATCTAGACTAATTCACACTTTTTTATTGTTTCAGATGTCATTCAATATGTGAGTTCTTTTATTCGGTGTATTGATATCAACTTTTTCAATTTGTAGCTAATCCAACATATTAGTTTTTATTGAAGGTGTATTCAGCGTAAAGTCAACACAATCATAATAAAATTTTAGAACATTAATTATTTCCTTCCCAAAGAGTCCATGTCCTACACTGACGTGAAGGCGTTTGGCGTGAAGTGCGAATCTGGGAATATTATGTACGATAAAATGAGGAAACACGGGGTCAATTAACTTATTATCTGATTTACCTTGCCGTGTTTATGCGAAGAAAATTGGGTGTGTTTTATATAACATATGCCGCATATTTTGCAATATCGATAGCCTTACAATACCTTTCAGAGCAGTGCGTCGAATATTTTGTAGTTACATATTAACAAGTTGGTTACTCGATACACATATGGTTGATACGATACTCAGATTCCTCTGTAACCAATCCCAACGGTGTTGTGTCTGCAGTAAGCCGTTGAACAGCTACGTTGTGCTGGTCGGTATTTGCTTCTTGGGCTCCCTCACAAATTTCATATAAAGCTTTTCTTGTTTTTGACATTCAATAAATAAATAAGCCATACCGCATCCATTTCTCTTAATGGAGGAAGAGTAAAGCAGAACAGCGAATTCGCTGGTGTCAGGACAAAGCTCTTTATAGTCAGAAGAAGAAGAAGAAGAAGATGATGATGAAAGGTAAGACACGGAATATGAAAGAGAGAAGGGGAAATGGACAATAAATAGAAAAAGAAAGAAAATGTGGAGAAGAACGAGGATAGAACGTGAGATTGGAGAGCACAAGAAGAAAATGATGATGAACTCAGAGAGAAGAGGAAAAGAAAGAACAAGAAGGAAATAATAAGTAGATGATGAATGACGAGAGAAGCAGAAGGATGAGAGAGTATGAACGAAGAGAAAAGAAGATGTTGATGAATGAGGAGATAAGTAGATGAAGGTAAGGAGGAGAGACGAAGAAACCGTGCGCGCAGTGGGCGTGAGGCTGCCCTTTGGGCTGCGGCCACCTGCCGTCAACAGCGCGCTCACCGCCACCTGGGCCACTTCCCTTCCCCGCTCTATAAATATGGAGCTGTTATTTGCTCGCGGCGTTACGTTGCCTCATCCATTTTAATGGACATTCGCGAAAAAATGAGCCGCTGAAAATAGATTGAAATTCGTTCGCTTGAATGGTCGATGTGTCACTGTCTCGGAGCCTTGGAAGCAAGTAACACGGATCGGCAAAGGTGGCTCAGGGAATCGACGGATGACACTCCAGTGCCTCTGACCGGTAGGTCGTGGGTTCGAGTTCCGACGTTGACTTCGGACGTGTGACTTGTGACGACAGGATTTGCGACAGTAGCAAGATAGCGACGTCGAATTCAGTGAATGTCTGGAGGAGAAGTCTCGCGGCCGCCTGCTCTGATCGGTAGTTTTTCGTGGATTCTCCGATCAACACAAGGCGAATGGCGGAGCAGTGCCCTAACAAACGAGCCACAGACCGAGCGCAATGTTTCCTTCCTTCTACTAACCTCTTACTTACACGCACTTACACTCCCATTCCCAACGGTCCCACACATGCAGGGAGACCGCTCGAGAGCTTAGAGCTTGTCCCGACTGGGGTGGTGCCCCGCTGGTGGGAGATAGCAGTTTGCGTGGAGAAACTTCTCAAGCCGACGGATCGGTAGGTCGGCGGAAGGTCGGCGCCGGATATCACCATCCAGTAGGGAGAGATTACCGCCAACCCCCGAGAAAACTTATGCTATTCTTAAGGGAAAATCACCTCAGGCGTTGACGCAGCCGCAACCATCAATCAATAAATCAAAAACCAAGTAGCACGGGCGTCACCGCCGAAGCATGGCAGAGAAAATCGTGACCCCCTCCCCCACACCCGATATTTTTAGGTGAATGGAGTACATTGGAGAGTCCTGCCCGTTCATTTACAAATGATTTATTGAATCATCTCCTTTAATAATGTAACGTAGGAGGCGCTAATGCTAAAAGAAATGCCGGTTCGAAATCCTCTCCGAGCATGGATGTCTGTTTCCCAGGTGTGTGGACTGGCTGCAGACATAGGCGTACACAGTATAAAACAAGAGGTGGAAACACCGGCCTGGGTAGCCGAGATCGCTAAAGCTGCCTCATGTCTGAAGGGTCGCGGGATAGAATCGCGCCAGAGGCGTGGATGCTTGTGTATGTCTGTATACCGTTACCTCCAATGTTACAGTGATATGATCTTATTAGGTGATAAGTGACCCCAATTAAGCAAATAAATAACAAGAGGCAAAAAGAATCTAGATTTCGGAGACCCTTTTTCGTTATTTTTTTATTTACATGTGAGATATTTAAAAATAAAGCAGGTATGATTTAAATCAATACTTATTATTTGTAATATTTGAAAACATTTTTGGATTTTAAACTTTTGTAAATTAAATAATACTCGTATGAAATACTTCATCAATTACAAATTTGATATAAACAACATATTATACTTGTTATACATTTTTTTATTAGGGCGGTTTTGCACAAAAAATGATAAAATTTCTTTGGACGAAAAATGCCTTTTTTCTAAATAATGCTAATAGATGGTGTCACAAACTTATACCGTAAAGTGAACGCACGAGAAGTACTTCAGGAACACGAAATTATAACTAACTCAAATTTGAAGAATTTGTGGGTTCCGGCGGCATTGCACCTGACGCCGGTATGTTTTTTACATGCAATTACAACAATAGTAATCAAAAATTAAAATTAAAACTGATGTTTTGATAAACTTTTTCTGCTTTTAAAGCAATTAACGATAAATAAATCGCTTACCGACTTTGTGGTTTATAGTAAAAGCACCGCTAAAAACTCATAGTAAAAAACTAGCTAGTGTCGAAAATTCTTGCACCGTCGGGAGTTAAATCGTAGAACCTCCAGGTCAGAGGCACTGCAGTGACATAATTGATGCCCTTAGCCACGTAAGTCGATCGAGGAAAGAATTTTGGGGCAAAAATGTTCCTTTTGGGGAATAGAACCTAAAAATGATTAGTCACAATTCAAAACCCGAAAATAGACATTTCAAATAATACCCCGATTTCTGCTAATATTATGAAATTATTTGAACTTTGTCATCGTATAGATTTATATTACACGAAATCGGTTAACATATTGAAAATAATGTATCTGAAAGTATTTACAGACTTACTATTTACGAACAGATTGCATTATTTTGCGAGTTACATATTGCAAGTTACTTGTGTCTAATTACTAGACCATAACCCAACAATGGCAGCCAGTGTATTGGACACGTTTTCAAATCATGAGGCAATTAAACCATAATTCAACTGCAACCACAACTACATTATTAATAGTATTATTATTACTATTTTTAATAGCAATATTTATATTATTTTGGTCTTATAATTTTTAAGCACTGAAAATGTCTATATGAGTATTTGCACAGCAGTTTTTGTTCTTTTATCCCCGCCTGTAGCATGTTACGTACTGAGTCCTTAGTCTACACTAGTTCCCAGAGGTCGTATTTAAGTCGCAAGAAGCGTTTTTGTCGGTTCAAAAGGGGCTGACTCATGTGCACAGTGTCATTCTCCCACATGTATCTGCGGAAATTGTCTCGCACCTTCGATATTGATCTAGTGTGATATCATTTGCATTATGTAAATAGCCAAAGTCTAATTTTTTAAAATTTCATTAATTGGTATTGTTAAGTGGTTTAGACTTCAGTGTCAAATTCATTTGGTAAAATGGCGAATTCTCAACGTCACCTCGCGGCAGATTTGATGGCAGACGAGTATGAAGCCATTCAAAGCTGCTAGTCGATTATATAAAAATGGAAATTTTTCGTACATCTCGTAACCGGTTATACGTAATAACGACGGAATATTCGTGATTCATGGAAAATTCATATCCTTCAAAGTTGGAAAAAATTCTCAATAATATGTAAGACATATGCAGCATTCAGTAGAAGGAGAAGTGAGTTGACAAAACATTTGGCGGTACCCTCATATTGGAAGCTGTAGTTACCAGAGTAGGGGATTGCTAGAACGAACTGTTGGTTAATTCACGACACTTATATTTGAACTTAATACAACTGTCGTATTTTGAACAATGCAGTGTAACAGAAATTTAAATTAGAAGGGTATAACAACACAATTTTTTTGAAAGGATGAATTATTTGAAATAGAACTGGCTTTTTTTCTGGCCTAAAATAAAGTAATTCTAGTGTTTGCTTCAAATCTACCGGTAAAACCTAATGTGTTTTCACCTAAATCTTAAAATTAGTACAAAATATTCGAATTGTCGTGCGATCATTCTGAGTCATTTGTTTTAAGCCAAAAAAAGTCACTCGAGACCTGAAAATGGCCAACTAGAAATATGTACATCTGTTTGGCCACGTGTACTGCTGTCCTCTATAAGCAAGAGGTACTATACACATACATACATACTTAACTTCAAGTTTTTATAATTTTTTAGGACACAAAGCTTGAATTGAATAAAATTTCATTGTACCAAATCTCTTCATTGTATAAATCCAATTTTAAATTTAAAGATGTTTCAGTGTGACATATCTGCGAGAGCAATGTAAATAACTGTATGCAATATAATTTTTTAGGGAGTACTGCGGAAAGCTTGTGTCGCGAGAAAAAAAAACTTACATTTAGTGGACCCATAATGGAATATGCAGTCAGAATGTGGTATGCCGGAATCCAGAGTAGTTGGATAGTATTCAAGCGAGTGCAGAAAGAACGGTGTAAACGTTTACAGAGCATCTCTACTTCTACGAATAATCTACTCTTCTGACGCATACAAACCAACCAGCATGGAAAGCTATCTGCAAGGCATTTGAAATTTGAATCACTTGTGCATGAATGATCATATACATACGAATGATCATGTACGTACGGGTATAAGACTCATAACAGAGAGCAAAGAAGGAGAATCAGAAAATTCAACAGTGTGAACAGGACCATGGTGTATTTGAACAGAGGTCGAGAGTCTACCTAGTAGTAGTGCGTAATAGAAAAGAAGGTGTGTAACCATGAAGGGGCGAAGTGAATCGTTGTGCAAGTAACAAAAAAAAGGTCAAAGAATCAATTACGAGAAAAGCCTCACTGTTATTCATCACTTTTTTCTCCAGAAATTAATTTTACGATGTAAAGTAATGTGAAAATGGGAGAGTTTTCATGTGCATGTAAGTATGCAGTTTATATAATTAATGGTCTGCACTCTTGATTTTCCAAATTTGTTTTTATTTTAATGTTATCATGCATTACATAATATACGTATTGTTGGATTCGACAAGGCAACTGGCTTATTTTACACGGTTTTATCGGCAGGTTTTATGTACTACGTATGCATGTATGTATTCGCGGGACACTACCGCGCGACCCGGTCTACTTGCGACGTCCCTACCTCGCAGCCATGGGTTAAGGGGGTACGTGTGGTTAGCACGTAGACATCCCCACGCCGTATCCCGGTCTTCTCAACCTGAGAAGTGAATTTGCTCATCGTCACACACCAATATATACTGGGGGATTGTAAGGAAAATGCACACTATAATCTTGCATCACCGGAAATCGAACTCGAATCGAATTACTACTACTACTACTACTACTACTACTACTACTACTACTACTACTACTACTACTACTACTACTATACTAACACTAATTACTACTACTTATACTACTACTATAACTATACTATCTACTTACTATACTACTACTACTAATACTATTATATACTACTACTGACTACTACTATATACTACTAACTACTCATACTACTACTACTATCTATAACTATCTATAACTACTATCTACTACTATATATATACACTACTATACTATACTACTCTATAACTACTGATATACTACTATACTACTACTACATACTAATCTATATATATACTATACTATCCTACTATACTACTACTACTATACTACTATATATATACTATATACTCTACTACTATACTATACTTTATATATATATACTCTATATATTTATATCTACTATTATACTATATATATTACTACTCACTACTACTACTATACTATACTACTACTATATGATAAATGCTACTATACTACTATACTATACTAATTATTACTACTATACTAACTACTAATACTACTACTCATATAATACTAATACTCTATTTTTTTTCTACTATCAGTATACTACTACTACTACTACTATACTATACATACTATACTATATACTATACTACTCTACTATATACTAATACTACTACTACTACTATTATCATATATATAATTACTATTAAATATAATACTATACTACTACTATATACTTACTACTACTATACATACTACTATATATACTTACTATATAATACTACTACTATACTATACTTACTACTATATACTATACTATACTATATACTATCTATATACTCTACTCTATATCTATACTTATATATATAATATATATAT
>BOPP01000119.1:2364562-2409138 GCA_017312745.1 Gryllus bimaculatus | reverse complement strand
AATACTTTTGTATATTTTAATAACAATTTCGTTAGGGTACACAGAAAAGTAATGATGCTCATAATTTACGTACTACTTTATGTATTAAATACCACCAGGCAAGACGGGGGAGGTGGCTCAGATCATCAACTGATGTCACTGACAGAGAGGTCCTAGATTCTTAGTCCCGAAGGTGGCAAGATTTTAGAAACTAGCTAGTTAGTGAGGTTGAGTTCAGCCGCTACTTTTTTTAACATCTGCTTTATTTACAATTTGTTCTACTCGAACATTCAGCAAATACAATTGATCATACATTATTTACATGTAAAGACACCATCCAATTCTGGTTCATACTAAAATGTGTAAAACAGTTGTCCAAAACACAGAGAAAAAAGACAACAAGAAGAAACAATAACACATTGAAATAATAATAACACAGACATACATACAATAGTGCAAACACTGTGACAAAAAATGAAAATGGTATCATGTACAGAAAAAATTCTTACAAAATTTAATTATATATGTGGTCCAGATCATGAGGATGTACTCTTTTGAGTCTTGTCATTGTGCTGTTTATTTAAGACGTTTATGGCTAGATGATTAATATTTTTTCGAGTCTGTGTTGGTATTTGAAAGATTTGAGAGTGATTTCCTCTTTAACAGTGACGTTTATGTATAGTGGTGTTTGATACAAACCAGGGAGCATTGCTTAATAGTCTGATATATTTAGATTGAAATCTTTGGATTATTTCTACATTTGAATGTGATGCTGTTCCCCAGAGTTCAATGCCATAAGTCCAGATTGGTTTGAATATTGTTTTGTAAAGTAAAATTTGGTTTCCTACACTTAAAGAAGATTTTCTTCCCATTAACCATATAATTTCCCTAATTGACAGTTCTGCTTCTTCTTTTAATTGAAATATGTATCTTCGAGGTTAACTTTTTGTCAAAATGTAGTACGAGATATTCGATGGTGTCTGCGATTTCAATTAGTTTTCCTTTTGTTTCTATTCTTGTATTTCTTGTTCTTCTTAGGGTAAATGTTATACATTTGGACTTTGTTTCATCCATTCTCCCTCCAGCTGTGACTTCTTTTGTTGAGAACAATATAATTGGTAGCAGTCGACACCTGGAGAAGAATTCTAGCGGCCGACTGCTTTGATCGGTAGTTTTCGGTGTTTTCTTCGATCAACACCACACGAAAGCCGGAGCACCCTATCGCGCTACGGACTAGAGTCCCTAGATGCAGAGAGTAGGGCATTCCATTGTTTCACCAATCCCGCCATTTTATATCCTGTTGACAGGAGAATTGGACCTGTGTGGTATTCTGTTAGTTGAGAACAATGAGTCTAACCCAAACCAACATTAATATTGATGAAACTCTTTTTAATGCCACCAAATGTTAGAATTTACCTTCAGCTCCTGAATACTGCCTGGCGGACCTCTCCGGTAAAATGATATTAAATGGCGGCGGTTGCGCTACTCTCTGTATCTAGGGACTCTACCACGGACCGCGAGCGATCTTTCCTTCCTCTTCCTTGTCCTATCCTCACCCCTTCCTTACACACACTTAAACTAACATGCACTACACTACCAGTTATGCCGGGTGACCAGTCGGGACCTTGGAGCTTGCTCCGGCTGGGGCAAGTGCCTCGCTAGAGGGAGATACTTGGTTGGGAAAACCCCGCTAGCCGTTGGTAGATCGACGCCGGGTCTCTTCATTCAGCAGGAGAAGATCAGTGCCACCTTCCGGGCAAACACTTACGGGATTAATGACTTCAGCAATTGACGCGCCCGTGATTGGTGATTACCAATCAATCAAATCACCAGGCAATTTGGAATAACAATTGAAAATTAATAATACAGTTCGGTCAAATGTCGACTCGGTCTTTGTTGAGGACGTTCAGGTCTTTGTTCCCAAAGATCATGTTTAAAAATTCTTCGTTTGCGTGTCCGTCCTATTTCGCCTGCAGGTGATGTTACGCGATGCAATCCATCGAAGACGTGACTTCCCGTCACGTGAAGCCGCAGCGCGTATGGCAACAAGACAACTTGGGGAGCCCTGTTACGTATTCATACCTTCTCCTAATGTTACGGCGAACAGCAGAACGGCCAAGATCTCATTCCAAAATTAGCGTTTGACATCCCAGAGGGAAAAAGGGCGTTGTGAATCGAAACTAACATTACAAGCAATTTGTCTGTGTATTTTTAATTTTTATGTGGCTTACAACGTTTCGCTTGCAACTCTCCCTGTGAACGACCTCTAAACACGACGATCGAGATATAATGTTTCTGACTTCACACTATTGTGTTCAGAAAATTTGCATTGTGTTGTATACGTTAATGGGAATCTGTTTTATCTTCCGTTTTCCTTAGTAACGTATTTGAAACTCAGGATATACAAAAAAGAAACATTCAGTAACAGGCGTAAGTGCTGTAATCTAAAAGTTGCAAAAAAACTTATATAACGATACATACATTTGAAAAATATGTGATCTGGACCTAATTATGTCGAGACGTGCCACGATTAGCTCGTTATATTAGTTTACCTGAAAATAATCCATCTGATGGTTTACCACTCGATTACATAAGCAACCAATTCCAGCGGCTCCTTTCTCACAGAATGGCCACTGACTATCCTTTCCAAAGAAGCGTGTCGCGACCGCCAACTGAACCGCGGCTGAAGCCACGAAGCGTGAAATGCCAATGACTGTCTTTTGTTGCCACGGATGTGCGAGAAAAGTCTTCCACGACTCTTTAGACGAAGAGTTCTCTGCAGCATTCTTGACAAAATTTGTTTGTGCTCATACCACCTGATTTATGTCCTAATCATAAAGAAACTTCTTTCTCCTAATAAAATGTAATTATTTAAGTCGTGTAATAAAATGGGTAAATAAACTACTCGCATAACAGTTTTTATTTTAAAATGGATTTTTAAAATATTTGAACGTATTTACAAAGGTATATTTTGTTAAAAGTTATTGAGACTCCTATTCAGAGTTCAGTCTTGTTTTCAATAAGTAATCCACCTCGTCAGTAGGGACCCCTCCGGTTAAACCAAATCCTTAGCGGCTTCTTATGACGGTTACACATTAACTCCGATGCTTTAAGTTTCCTCTGTGTGGTTTATATAAAAGATCTCCGGTTCTTCCGAGGAGTTAAGTTTGCAAACTATTGTTTACAAAGAATATATTTCTTTCACAATTAAAAGCAGTGACTTCAACCTACTATTAAATTAACGCCCTACAATGTATAATCTACGAATAATTATTTTTTCAAAAATTGTATTTGTTTTTCGATTTGAAATTTGTATTTGAATATAATCAATATGTTTTTCACGTGTTTGTAAGATTATTATAATACTAATAATTATATTCTTCTCCTAGTAAATCAATTGATGTTGCATTTGATGAGATTCTGCATTGTCTGTAATACACAATAATTTATTAAAGATAAAGGGACGAAAACTTTTCCGTTGACTCCTCATCCTTCCCGATATCACAAAATAAAGTCCCATACTTTCAGAAGTACGCAATTATTAATTGCAAATAATGTTAAGTTCCTTTGGTAATGTGATGTTTTAACAACTCGTTAAGAATTGGTGGCCTTTTCGGGGTCTCTGAAACGTAACAATATTAGCGCCGTCTGGTTACGAGTGATGAAACCTACTGTTACTGATATAATCTCATTATCAAACTGTTCGTTACGAAACTGCCCAGTTTATATAATAGGTACACTTTCACAGCTGCACCATTCGGTAAGACAATAAGAAGTTGCGTAATGTCTTGTCACATTGCACATAAGTCTGATATATTTATAACCTAACAATAATGTTCTAATCCTTTTGTCTATTTTTTAGAGCTTATGTAAGCATCAATTTAGGCCATGAACCGAAAATGACCAAAACTAAGAATATATTATATACCGGAAAAGTTGTGAACTTTGACCAAAATCAATGGAATTCAGATTAAAATGACACACATGTGCAAAATGATTTTACACATGTGTGTAGTTCCTATTACAGTAACATCGTAATGTATACTTCATGCAACTCCAGTTTTAGCTGCAAATCAGAGTAGTAACCTACATAGGATTACTTTATAAAACTGCACAATATCGCCCAATTATCCATTTCAACAATGCGGTGTCCATCAAAACAACAATGCGGTGTCCATCAGTATTGTTGCACTCGTGTAGTTTGTAACAAGGATTTAACATTAACAGGAAACCACGGCAGTAATTATGAAGCTCATATTATTACTTTCCCGTTTAATACGCATATACGGAGTAAATGCAAGTTGTATAGGGAAATTTCTGTAACACTGCGACATAAAATAATTCAGTTCCGAGACCTGATAACGAAAAACTGGATAAATCTAGTTGCTCAATTAAGAAAAATTCTCTAACATGTGGTGCAGCCAGAAATCCTGATTTGTGAGTTCTTGTTACCGAAAAACCAATTGACGGCAAAACGCTGTTCCGTTCGTCTGTGATCACCACTAGCCATACATAACTAAACCATATGTACAATTTTTTTCCAAATTGAAGAAAACCCTGTCACTCTGGCTCGACCTTTGAGATATTGAAAAATATTCTTTAAAATGTGGGAGTACTACACATTTGCCGCCACGGACATTTTCAAAATTTTCTCAAATAGGCTCCAATTTTTTTCTTTAAATTTCTTGTAAGAACAGAGTAAAATACACTTACAAAGATGGAATAAATCTAATTTTTGGGGTTAACTCTGAATGATCGATAATTGCAAAGTTTGATTTTATCCGACGTCTTCCAATAACTACGAAATTGAAGACAGATTTTTCCTACAAATAAAATTTGTTCTCTGTAGTGAGTTCTATCATTAAGATCCTGAACATTTTTTGAAACTTTTAGTATTTTTTGCACAATATTGATGCAATATGTGCAATTTAAAAAAATTCTCAAAAACTGGCTCCAAATGTTTTCTTCAAAGTTTTGATAGGGATAGTGCTAATGTAATTTTTGGTATGACATAAACGCCATGTTGCTCTATTCTTTTGTTTTTTCAAAAATTACAAAAATGTATTTTTTAACTTGTCTCTCGCGTTGTTTATATTTACATTAGCGGCATTTGTTCACATTATATTTCTGAGTGCAAGTGCTTTAAATAATATCACATACAGTTTGTCAAAAACGCAACAGCTTTCTGTGAAAACTGGCTCAAAACTCCGCATTTTCGCAAAGGCTCAAACACCATTTTCGTCTAAATCGCTCCAAATATTTTCTTTAAACGTTTCGAACGGATAGTACTAATTGCACTCTTTAATATGACATTAAGTTCATTTTCGGGCATTTTCTTGAAAGATCTCTCTCACCATTAACATGCACTTTTCAAACAGATTGTAAACACCATTGTATTTGTGAGTTAAAGTTCTTCAAATGACTTTAAATGAAGTTTTTCGAAACCTCGAAAATTTTATGTGAAAAAGAGCTTTAAAATTTTGAATTTTTAGTAGCGCTTAAACACCATTTTCTTAAAAACGGCTCCAAATGTTTCAAAGAAAACTGACATTTAGGAAGAAATTTTACTGTTCTTTAATATTTAAAAAATATTTTTCTGTTTTACTATTAGGGAACCTAAAAATTAATAAAATTTCAAAAAATGTTGTTTTGGCGGCGATAGATGGCAGCTGGCAAGAGTATGTGTCAAGTCCGAATAGCTAGCCGAGACCAAACGAAATAGAAAACTAATACGGGAAGTCTGTTCCATTCCGAGATCACTAGAGATCACTAGTTACGCTGTTGCACCCCTACCGAGACTTTCTACTCCTTTTGGCAAGAATCCTCTGTGCGCTTCGTATAAGTATGTTTTCACATATGCGATTGAAAAATAATCGTGTTTCTAATTCTGAAGTGCTTTCTAGAAGAGGCAGACAATCAGCTAATGTTCAATTATGAGTACATGCTGCAACAACTTACCTGAGACAACAGGCCTGAGACGCAACTCCCGGGTACTGACGCACAATGCGGTCAAATCTCAAAAAGTTGGACAGTGTAAGAAAATGTTATTGAATTAGTACCGAATTTTGCATGCAGGAGATTTTTGAGATTGCCGATTAGTGTGAAAATTCGAAAGGTGGAAATTTCAAATATGTGGGGCTAAAAAGTAGCTTTAAATAAAAGAAGCAATGTAGAGCTTAGCTATACATTAGGAAATTAATATGTGATTAAATGAATGTTCAAGTGGAATTAAACAATATATTTTTATTTATAACAGAAATATAAGATCATAAAATACAAAGATATCCAGTACTTCACAATCATCTATATCACAGTTATTGATTTTACTTAATCGTACACTATGTATATACGGTTATCGATGAAGTTATGTAATTATGCGGCAAATGGTACCACTTTCTCGAAAGAAAAAACATTGGAGATCCCTAATACAATTAAATAGGATATTTCTTCCTCCCATATGTATTAAATTACTTCTACCTCTACTACTACTTGAATGTGGGGTCGCCGATGCTGTAAATTGTTTTAAAAGTTTTTTCATATGATGAAAATTTCTAAGTGCCATACATTGGTTTGTTAAAATAAGTTCTTAGCCTTTGGCTTTGGACAAATCAATGAATCGTAGTAGCTGATAATGCTATAGGTACTCCCGTTCAAAATTTATCAACATTCAGTGACCCCCAGGTTGGGATGCTTATTATGGTAATCACTCAAAAATTGGAAGCTTATTTTGATGAAGACAAACGTGTGTCAAATTATTCTCGCATGACTGTATAATGTGGTACAAATACTATAACCGTTCTGATTTATTCATGTATTTTTTTATTTTTCAAATGTAAAAATTATTACTGTTTCCGTCTGTCGAAATAATTGCAGATTCGCACCGGAGGCGCTTCATTTCATTTGGTTTCTCAAGAGAGCTACCGTGTTCGTGGGGGCAGAAATTGCAAAATTACGTATCCGCTTCCAATATGCGAAAAAGTGCGATAGCGCCACTAGTTTTGATAATATATTCTGAACTGCAAATTCGAATTTCCTGCGTTTCTTCTGGTCATTCACCAGTTATCAGGTCGTGACAAGTCAATGGCAACGCCACCACTCGGCAGTTTGAATTACATAAAATTCACAGTTTGCTTTTGGTTGAGAATGGTTAATAGCCCACAGTTTTGAAGCATCAAATTTGGTCGATGAATTAGATTTAAAAGAATTGATTTTCGCACCTAATGAGCCTGAATTGGTAATGAGGAGAGTGCGAATTTTAATGAAAAGTCATTTTTTTTCTATTCACTGTAGAACAATGCTGTTTAGTATAGAAATTAATTTTATGTTATAACTAAAAGAAATTACCAATTTTTGTCATTTTTTGCTGATTTCGAGTTATGGCTCATTCTGTTTACCTTTTCCGCCATTTGTAAAGCATATTTCGCTTATTTCATCGATTGTAATATCATTTTAATGGTACTTACTTCAAATAACATTTGCAAGCTGCCACAAAATAATGTTTTCCGCAGAATTCCTGAATAGCCTATTCGATTTCTCCGCTCAGAACTTGAAATGTTAGCGGTTGTATGTAATCAAGGGTTTCTGTTACGCCTGTCGACCGATTTCGGGTTATGCAGAGATTTTCTTTTAAACAACGGTCGGAAAAAAACGTCTGGATGCTGAGTTACGTGAACGAAATAAAGAAGCCTTGATTACACCAGTAATATAATTCAACAGCTTGAGTAACTCGTCTGAAATGTTTTTGATCAAATTTTTCTTTGCTTTTAGGGCACTTATAAAAACTTTCAAAAGCATTTAACTGATAGTTTTTGGTGATGTTTTAGATCATCAAAATCCGCCCCTAGTAATGAGATTTACAAGTGAAAGCTGAGATGCGTTAATACGGACATAAATTGCGGTATCATAATGTTACCTAATCATTGCTAATGTGAGAAAGTATTTATTATTGAAGAACCACTGGCTTTTTAAACTTTCAGATTTTATAAAAGTAGTCGTGGCAGTCATAAGGTTTTTCAGAGGAATTTAATTACCCAAAAATACCTACATGTTCAATTATGTTTTGAATATACTGGGAACGTATGTACTTCTTCGTTTTTATGCGGTACAATGGCTCCTATTACAATTTCAGGGTTGCCAAAAAAAAATAATATCTGGAATCTAGAGATTGTAATCCATTGTAGCTTTCATTAAACCTAAATACGGCAAAATAAGGATATTTAGAAAAGAGCTTCATTTACATTTGAATTTTACATTGGAATACTTTTTACACTTATCATGGAAGTGTTGTTTAAAAAGGAAACCAATTCTGGGATGTATTAATCAACAATTACAGTGGATTTACCTCCTTCCAAACGGCGCGGCGGTGGCAAAGGTATCGGCTTAGGTGGCTTAATTCATGTCACTGCAGCGCCTCTCACTGGGAGGCCCTGGGGTCCGAGTTCCGACGGCGGTAGGTATAGAATTCTAGGGGCGGATGCTGTGATTCCGTGGTTCCATCGATTAACACCAGACGAATGGCGAAGCAGCACCGTAACAAAGAAGCGACGGAACGCGCGCAATCTTTCCTTGCCCTCTCTAGCCCTATCCTCGCCCCTTACTGGCGCGCACGCCTTCGAGCTGAACCCTACCACACATGCCGGGAGCTAGAACGCATCCCGGCTCGGACGGTGCCCCACTGGTGGGAGAAACCACCTTGAGGAAAACCCCGAAAACCAACATGGCTGTTCCGGTGGGCGAAGCATCACCGCCATCTCCCGTGAGGATACACTTTCGGGACTAACTTTCATAGTAGTTGACGTGCACGGAAACGCCAGCCAATCAATCAATCCCGAACGGCATCTCTTAGTATCTTGCGGCGATCAACGAATTCTACGTCACCTTTCAATTCGCAATACAGCATCGTTCTGATAAATATAACCCAAAAGTAAATGTTATATATATGTATATATATATATATATATATATATATATATATATATATATATATATATATATATATATATATATATATATTCTTTTGCATATAACTAAAACAACATGTGAAGTAGAATTTTTTAACAATTTTTAAGAAAAGAAATAATTTAAGTTTACTGACTGTGTCCATTAAGTTGTGGAATGAGGAAGAACACGTTTTTCTAAACTGTTCATGAAAATATCTAGAAATGTAAGAAAGCTAAGTGGTAAATAAGGGTATGTAGGAGGTAATTACATTTTTATTAGGAGCTAATAACAAATGTCTACCTCTCCTGTCTAGGTCTATTGGACAAGTAAAAATACAACTCCAGGGTTTTTCCGTCATTATTGCTGCATTTAATTGCAGAACGGGGCACCCCTTTTGACACGCACATTTTTATCAATTCGTTAACTGGAAAAGAATAGGAATTCAGTTGGTGCAAATCAAATACGTTCCGATACATGTCAAATGTATGGTTAAAACGTTGGTTTGATGTAATTTTACGAGTTATTTAATAACTTGCCCTTGATATCCTAGGAAAATAATATCAGAAGATCAAGAAATATTGCAAATTTTCTTTTAAGATTTTAACCAGCTCTTCATAAACGCAATTTCACAAAGAAATCCTCATACATCAGAAAAATCTATCCATGTTTTTTCTTGACCTCCATCAGGATCGCTAGCTGCATGCGCGCACATCCCTAACAAGCCAAAAAAATGGGCCGAGTTGCACTACTTTAAATACGTATTACTACAGTATACGTATAGGTATAAAACGTATACGTATAAATACGTATAAATTGTGACATGTCGCAGGCTTCCTCAGTGCAGTGACACTGAGGCGCTACGATCCCAGTGGTATATACTATCCTGCCTGGTCGCTCGGGAGGGGCAGGGCGCCGTGATTGGCGGAGAGGTCTCTGATTGCCTGGCGGTCTGTGCCAACCTGGGCTCCGCGCAGTCGTCCCCGTAGTCGGGCGGCGTTAAACATCCACTTAACGGTCCCGAAGGGATGGTAGAAGACATTTCCAGGCGAGGTTAAGGGTGAGGCCCGCGTGCGCGTTGGCGTTTTGCGGCCGCTTGTTTATTGCAAGTGCCTCTTTTCTATGTTTCGGCCAGTACCGGTTTTCCCTGTGCACTAGCCGGGTCTTGTCGAAGTCTATGGCATGTCCCGTAATCTCGGAGTGGTGCGCAGTAGCCGAACGGTTGGTGTTGTTCCTGTGGTAATGTACAATGTCTTCTTTGAGTCGCTCGGACACAGTCCGCCCAGTCTCGCCAATGTACGTCCTGCCGCAGCTGCAGGGGACTTCATAAACGCCTGCCGACTGGAGAGGGGGTAACGCATCTTTAAAGCGTACCAAGGTGTTGTGCAGCTTGTCGGGTGCTGTAAAGACCGTACGGATGTTGTTCTTCCGTAGTAATTTTCCCACACGATCGGTGACCGGGCGGACGTAGGGAAGAACGGCTAATCTGGAGCGAGCACTCTATTCCATCTCCGAAGAAGCGTGGCGATCTTCGGCGTTGCCGCGGCCTTCAGAGCCACCGAGCCCGTCGGGAATGGCCCGTGACAGGCAAGCGCTCGTTTGATCGCTGTTCGGAAATAACAGTTGGCACTGAACGTGTATTCGATCTTCTGGCAAGCGCTCGTCGCACACCTTCACAGCTCTTGTGGTCAGTATCTTTAATACTCCTAGTTTTATCGATGGATGATGATGTGAACCCGCGTGAATGTACCTGTCCGTGTGAGTCGGTTTTCGATAGAATTTTTGGAATCGAACCGCGGAAGCTTACGTGTGCGCCATTTACTGATGTTAAGATAACAAAATTTTTAAGCCTTTCAACCGTAAATGGAACGTCCATTTAAATGAATTGAACACTAAATGAAGTTCCTTATGCTAAGCATTCAGAATACTTTCAAATTCAGTCATCCTCCATACTGCTGCGACTTAGTAATCATATTCATCAGGTGACAGTATCAACAGCTCACTACAAAAAATTCACACACAAAACATGTACATTATTTTACAACACTTTGCCAGATGACATTAAACCATTAAATTCAATACAAAAGTTTAAGGCCCAAGTAAAATCTTTTCTGATGCGCAACTGTTTCTATCGAATTAGGGACTCTACCGAGCATCCAAAAGGAAAGTAATACTAATTTTAACAACTACATTTGAATTGAATTAATGCCATATTTTACCTGGCGAGACTCGGGCCAACAGGCCCGCTCTTCCGTCTGATCACACAAATTTCGCTACGCTCCTTTCACCAACTAGTAGAGAAATTAGTTATTTCTTAGGCGAGAAACAGGCGATTTGAATTTAGCTCAGAGGCGTCATTTAGGCTTGAGGATCTTTTACATGCAAGTAAATCTACTAACATGGAACAGCCGGCTTTACTTTTTATGCATTCAAATTTTTGTAGCGTAACATCTGTACATTAGGGTTTCAATTCCCCCGTACACTTGAACCCTTCAGAGTTACCATTATGAAGACAATACACATATCGAACACCATATCTTGAAAGTCAAACTATCGAGCCACGCCCTGATTGCATTCATGAAAATAACAATATCTTCACTTCTAGAGCGCGTAAACCAAACATTTTAATTGCATTTTGAAGAGAAAAAATGTAACTATTTTTCAAAAAATCGATATTTTTGAAGAGTTAAGACCCTCCGGCTGCGCTTAAACACGTCCGTCTGTTTGACAGTCCGTCCATGACACTAGCGCCTAAACTATTTCTTGAAGGTTTTTCCAAAATGAAAAAAATCCCCAAACGATCAAGCATTACGAACCGATGCGATTTTGAAGAGAACTCCTTAAATTTTTTGGGTACTTTACATGAAAATCTTTTGACGTATTTTATTTTTTTCAAATATGACTACAAATTTCACATATTACATTTTCAATATTTTCTCAAACATGGTTTTAAATTTTTTTCTTTTCATTTCTTCTGGGAACAGAGAGAAAAATATGACGTAGGTTCAATTTTGTCTATTAACTCTGCAGTTACGATCATTGCAAATTCTGAACTTTTTGAGTCTCTCGTACAGCTACATTATTGAAGTTAGAGATTTTTGTAAAATCAAATTTGTTCTCCACAATTAGTTCTTTAATTAATGTCCTGAACATTTTTGCAAAAAGTCTTCTTTTCGCGAAAGTTATAGTGAAATATTAAATTCAAGATTTGTGATAAAAAAGGCTCTATTTTTTTCATTAAATGCCTTCTACAGATTGTGCTACATGCCAGAATAACATTATGTAAACGTTACTTTTGATGTTCTCTTTTGATTTTACGAAAATTACACAAATATATTTTTTGATAAACCTCTCAGGTCGGTACAATTTGCTTTAGGGGCGTTTTTATACATCATTGCATTTGTGAGTACCTTCAAAGTCCTTCAAATGATTTCCAAAGAAGTTTCTCGAAAACTTAAATTTTGGGCGAAAATGAGCTCAAAATTGGACACTTTCAGAATCAGTCAAATATTATAAAAAACAGCTGCAAGTTTTTAAGGAAAATATGAATTTGTAAGGCCAGTTTCTTTATTACTCTTAAATCTACTTTCAGTTCCACCATTGAGAAATTTAAATGAAAATGTATTGGTTGCGAAATTGAAATGTAATTTTATAAAAAACAGTTCCAACTTTTTAAGGAAAATATAAATTTGTTTAAAAAATTATCAGTAAGGCCAGTTTTACTCTTTTTTATTACTCTTAAATTTAATTTCAGTTCCATCCTTGAAAAACCAAACAACTGAGAAAATGTACTTTAGATTCCAATAGATGTCATATGGTAAAAGGAGCAAAACCAGGACTGGAAGAGATTAGAAAACTATGTAGTACAAGAAAGTCTGCCATTTTGTAACACCACTAGTTTTTTTTGTTCACCTTCATGTTCCTTGTAAATTTCCAAATTTCAAGATCCCTGAGTTTTTCAGATGTTCCTGGATTTCCTGAATTCAGACACTACTAACTAATTTAGTACTAATGTTGGATGTAAAGGATGTGTCAAATTTTAAGGTTTGTATGAAAGCTCCATCCTTCATGGGCTGCAATACTGGCACAAAAAATCAGGAAGAAAACATTACTGAAAGATTTCATAGTTCAATTCACAATAATATTACTATAAAATGACGTTTAATAAGGACATTAATTCAAAATTTATATTTTTCGATTCGTGTCAGTCGCAACCCATGAAAGATATCTTACACAATTATTCTTGGATAAAAATGTGTTTTATTCAGTCCTAGAAGTAAGTCAATTTTATTATGGTGCATATCAAAGACAATAAATATTATTGGGTTTTTATTTCGAGTAATCGAGTCAGTGTGTAGGAATGTCTTAAATGTATCATTTTCAAAAGAGTAATCAATATTCATACCAGAAGACTGAAGATTAACTTTAATCATCAGAATTCCACTTCAGAAATATACAGCAATAAATATAATTCAACTTGTCTGCATTTACAAAAATATTGACTTAAACGTCAAAATATGGCCATACTACATACAATTCACTATTCTATCTAGGATAGCAGTATGTCACCTGACCAAATATTATTTATGAAATTTTCATAAAAGCCCACAAATGTTTTATAAACATTACATTGCAATTAGCTGCCATTCCTTCAATCATATACAAAACAACTTGCAAATATCTATAGTGAAGACATGAAATTCCAGTTCATATTGACACATATTAGCCAGAAATCCTCATATTTCAAACAAGTGGTCATGTTTTCACAGCACTCCTTAGTTGCAACAGGAATATCTATCACAGGCAGTTTCTCATTTGTGTCGATCATTCACATTATTCTTGAATTATTTGAAATACTCTTACATGATCTAGATAGATCACTGTAGGTACAGTACAGAATATTAGCAAGATGATTAAAAAGCATACATATTGCACATACATATTCTTCAGCAATTGGACAGTTAATAAATGTAAACTATGTGCAGAGAAAACTACGTTTAATAACTAGGCTGGAGTAAATTACACTAATATTCTTGTATGTATGTATGTATGTATATATATATATATATATATATATAATCAGGAACATTTCCTCACAAACATCGCAAATGGGTGATACAGACTTCCAATCCCACATGGCAATTTTTTAACATACCAGAGAGGAAAATTGGTTTCTGAAGCCACCACCAATTCCATTTCAAGCCACAGAATTGAAATGTGAAATATGACCATAAATATGACGACACAAATGTACAGAAGCATAAGTGTCAGTATTCAATACCCTTTCAGATCTCGAGTTCGAACTTTGGCACTACTGTACTCGTAGAACTAGGCAATTACTGCAGAAATTGTCTGTTGAACGGCACTATTTTAAATTTCCAAACTTAATAAGTAAAAACAGCGAAATTATTCCACAGCTTGGAAATATACAATAAATCAGTCATGTTAAATGGAGGATGGGTATGACTTTTCGTTGAATCGCCAAGTAATTCCATTCTCAAATTATTATTATCTTTTTTGTCTAGAGATTCTGGCCGAGAGATGCTATTTGATCGCTACGTCCACGCAGTTCTGTACAGGTTTCTTTTGAAGCCACCCCCCCCACCCCCAAGATGTGTCTAGCGATCTTTCCCCAAATCAAAAAGTAGTCGATTTTACCTCAATCGAGAATTTTAAAGTTAATTTAAACCTCCTTACAGTAAATGAAATTAAACGTTTAAAAAATCGAAATATTGAGCTCACTGACATTACAAACATTTAATTTTCATAACACAAACACGAGCCCAAATTGTACAAATGACTCTCACTCTCGACCCCCTCCACCCCCGGTACGCTGTCCATGAAGGGCGCACGAGCTGATGTAACCGAAGAAACCGCGTGCCAGGCAGCACACCACCACTTCCCCTGCCAAGAAGAGGGACGGCGGCGGGGAGCGGAAGGCGTAGAAAGAGGAGGAAACGGCGGCTCTTCCCTTAACTTTATTGACAAAGTCACTTTTTATCGGGCTTCATTCTAGGAGGTGGATGGCAAATAAAAATTGTCTTTGTGTTGACGACCTGGATGTACAAATGGATTGGGAATAAAATTGTACTGTTTTCTGTTAATTTTGTTAAACTGTTTTCTAGTAATTTTGACTGCACTTATTTCAGATGTGGTGTTATTTGCTTACATGTGGTGGATATATATCGACAAACCTCAAAAATTGCCATTTGTATCGACGACTGTTATGGATTCTGGATTGAAAAAGCAGAAAATTAATATCATCTGTATTCAATTAAGATATTTTTTAACAATTTGTGTATTAATAATTTGTATTCGCACTTGTATTAATGTGTATTAATAATTTGCAACTTTTTAGATACAACTTTTGCTATTTAAAAGGAAAAGACCTGATATTAACCTAATACTACAACGAAGCCATAAGTAGTGTCAAAATTGTAGGAACGTGAAGCACTACAAGTCCTGTAATTATAAAAATCAATGTTTCGTTTGCCTTTAATCTACAGTTATCGATGGCAATAGTGTTGTTCTACCAACATCCAATAATTATCATCTCAAAAGCAAAGATACGGAAAGATCTAATACCTACAACAACAAAATTAATACTTCAAGCTTCATCACCATTTTCGTATCTGCACGTTGAAGATACGAAAGAAATGACTGGCACATAAACACGACTATCTACGTAAAAAAAAGTGCTCTTCCGTTTTACGGAGGCAATAATGTGCGCATCACATGCGTCTCATGTACTTTTCACTCCCTATGCGTTGCTCTTAAAACAAGAATTTGCTCTCGCATCTTATCACAAGCGTGTGACGCGTTCGGGGTCCTCCTCTCCAGCGCAGAGTGTGTGCACATAGAAACATTCATTCAGCATATGCGGTTGTCGCATCATTCACAGTGCGTGTTGGTGCGGTTCCAAGCGGAGCGGGCTCGCAACTTTTCACAATTGTGTGTTACGTACGTGGTCCTCTTCTCCAGCGCCGTCTGTAAGGGAGTAGTATCATCCATTCAGCACATGCGGTTGTCGCGCCATTGTGTGCGGGTGCTGGCACTAGCGGAGCGGGATTGAGACTTTTCCCGACTGTGTGCCACGTGCGGGGACCTCTTCTCCAGCGCAGAATAGGTGGGTGTGGTAATGTCTGTTCTGTGTGTGCGGGTGCCGAACTATTCTCTGTGGGTGCGAGTGCTGGCGCTAGCGGAGCGGGTACGCTAGCGCCCACATTTTCAAAGTGTGTTGCGTACGGAGCCCTCTTCTCCAGCGCATTGTGGTGTGTGTGTGTGTGTGTGTGTGTGTGTGTGTGTGTGTGCGCGCGCGCGCGCGCGTGTGTGTGTGTGTAGTATTCAACAAATGCGGTTGTCGCATCATTCTCTGTGGCTGGGGGAGCGGGGCCTAGTAGAACAGGCTCCTAACTGTGTGACGTACGCAGGAGCCCTCTTCTCCAGCGCAGAGCACGTGGGTGCAGCGTAGCAGCACTCGCAGGCTTCGTTCCAATCCCCGAGGCGGCGCGTGCGGTCGGTGCGGTAGCGCGCGCTAGCGGAGCGGGCGTCGGCGGGGCAGCGGCCGGCGCCGGGGCGGGCCTCAGGGGTGGCTGGAGTCGCTGGGCGCCGCCTCGGCCTGGGCCCTGGGGCTGGGCGCGCCGCTCGGCCCCGCGCCCGCCGCCCCCGCTGGCCCCGCCGCCGGCCCCGGCGCCACGTGAGACTCCCGCGACAGCGCGCCCAGCTGCGCGTGGAACATCACGTCGGCGATCAGCTTCTCCGCGACGATGCCCTGCAACACACGCGCAAGCGGCCTCCATGTGTTGGCAACACGCGCGAGCGAGGGGCTCAAACAGTGTGGAAGATCCTATGGGATCATTTTGCAAGTATTTTTCTTCAATGGGTAGGCATTGTCTGTCTGAAGGATTTCGCGGCCACAGTCAAGTATGCTTTGCTGTCAGAGATACGCCGTGTCCTAGGCACAGTTGCAAAGTTCCGGACGTTCTAATGAGACCTTCCTCAGGGCGAAATTCTTTGAATAAGCGAAAGCATTTCGTCCCGAGAATGGTGGCAGCATTACTGACGAGACGTTTGCATCTGAGCACACGACATCTCCATGACAGCCAAGCATCTATTGACTCAGGTCGAGGAAGCCTTGACTTTTAAAAATGACCATATACCCTTTAAAGAAAATATTATTAAAATAAAAATTGGATCTTCCATGCATCTTTGACCCTTTTTTACTGAAAATGAGGTAGCCTATGTACATTATCGGAATGTAATTACTCATTCCTCACATGTGCGTATAATCACTAGATTTCGGATTTTTAGAAAAATCCTTATATTAGTCTTTCGACTTAGACACTCGAAATTAATTTGATACATTCCCAATGATTTTTCAAAATTAAGGAACCACAACTAAATCGGTTATTTTTAAAACCCCACAAATCAGGATTGTAAAGTTGTCGAATACAAGAAAAACTGAATAATTAAGTACATGAAGTTCTGTTTTATAATTTACTTTGCTTAAATCTACATTGAGAATGCCATGGAGACATATACTAATTTACGTTAATCAATAGTACAATAGTTGCTGGAGTTATTTTAAAGTTTAGGACTTACAGGATATCAAACCTAATCTGGAATTTTTTATCTAAACATGTAAATAATCACACATTTAGTTCCAGTTTGTAATTTGACAAATTTATTACAATATTAAATGCGAAATAACAATGTGCATCTTCATCAAACATGATTCATATGACAGAAACAGTTCAAATAAGAGTTTCTACGAAGGTTACCTTATATGTTTCGGGATTTCGCAACCCTGGTGTTCGCAAATCTTCCTGATCTGCAACTGGCAATTGACAGCTCTATCGTAAAGTTGAATGTTTTGAGATTATACGTACTCAGAACGTTACGAGCGCTATTTGTGTTGTTTACAGTAACTTAAATCGTGGCACAAAAATAAAATTAAATCGTGAACATTTTCGTGCGATTTTCTACAACTTTCGACGTGGATTAACACAGCAACAGTGCATGGATGAACTTAATTCAATTTTTGGCGATGAAGCTCCATTAAGGGTCAGTGTTTATCGATGGTATGGTGAATTCAATCGTGGTCGTAGTTCACTCCAAAACGAATTTCGCGAAGGTCGTCCAAAATCAGTTGTTCCGAAAACCAGTGATGCTGTGCGTAAACTGATATTGTAAGATCGTCATGTGACCTATGGTGAGATTGAGACTACCTTAGACATTAGTGGGATCAGTATACAGTCAATATTGCATGAACATTTAACTGTCAAAAAAATTTGTTCGCGTTGGATCCCACACAACTTGTCAATCGTTCAAAAAAAGGCTCGTGTCGATTGGTCGAAAGATATGCTCAAAATGGATTTACACGTATGAGCCCGAAAGTAAACAGCAGTCGACTGTATGGGTGTTTCAAGACCAGCAAAATCCAACAAAAGTGATTCACGCACGAAGCACTTCCAAACAGATGGTCGCCTGTTTTGTTTTTTTTTCAGGAAAACTGGACATGTCGCAACCGTACCACTAGAACAACGCAGTCAATTCTGAGTGGTACACAACGAATTGTTTGCCAGCTGTCTTCCAAGAAATCAGGAAAACCAACCGCCGAAGACGGATCACTCTTCACCACGACAATGCGAGCTCTTACACATCGGCTCAAACAACTGCATTTTTGAGCACCCAAAACACCGATTTGTGAGTCATCCGCCGTATAATCCTGACTTGGCACCGAATGACTTCTTTTTATTGCCGTACGTAAAAAACAAACAGAGAGGTCAACGTTTTTCGACACCTGAAAAAGCGGTTGCTGCATTCAGAATGCATGTTTTGGAGATACCTCAATCAGAGTGGCAAAAGTGCTTCGACAATTGGTTCAAACGCATGCAAAAGTGTATAGATCTTCATGGGGAATATTTTTAAAAACAATAAAGTGATTTTCGATTATTAATATTTGTTTTTGTTTTCTAATCCTGAAATATAAAAGGCAACCTTCGTATGATCGTACGTTAGCCGCTTAGAAATATTTCCGTATTGAACATCTTTTAACAAATCTCTCTGTCAGTGATATGCCAGTCTTACACACTGTATACGTACATATATACATACATACACTGTCATACACACCGCGTAAGTCGATAATTTACAGATTTTGAAAAACAAACCAAAACTTTGCAACGGCCATTCTATTCATTTTATTTACAGGATTTGCACATGGAACGATGCATTTATCCTGAAGCTTCTGTGGAGTGACTCACGGGGTTTTAAAGGTAACCGATTCAATTATAATGTTTTAAATGCCTATTTACCTATTAAAGCTTAAAACATTCCTATTCGTTCGTACCTATTTTTTTTTTAGATTTAAAAAATATATATCGGCTTCTAACAAGCTCGTTTCAAAGTCGACACAATTTTGTTCTCGGAACATCATGGCAAGCAGGGTCAGTGCTTTGTCTCATAGTAATTCAATTAAGCATATCCGAGAAGATAACTTTGTTGAAATATCCACCAATTGAGCATTTATGTTAACCTCGATCTGATTCCTCACAAAATTCAATGAACCGTTAGTCTAATTTACATTTTACAGGATTTTAGTTACTTAGTAAAATACATAAAAAATTCTAACTGGAGAGAAACCTCCGAGGACGAACCATTAGTCCATTGCCAATTATCTCTGAAATTAAGTTAACTTCCAACTGGTTTCTGGGAAATGGTCGCACGAGTTTTTACAAACATTACGTAATACAATTAGTAGTCATAAATTTATACACCTAAAGGACGTTGGTAGAGTTGTTTGATTATTGACGTTACAATAACCATTTGAAGCCATTTATTTATATAAAATACGTCGACTTGTCTGTTTATTCTCCTTAGAAGATTAATTCAGGTGATGGCAAGGCATTTTGCTCAAAACTTAGTTCTCATGACTAATCAGCTTAATGATGGATATCAAAGTTACATTTGTTCATAACATATTTTGCTATAATTGAATTAAATATGCAAATTAATTATTGTGAGTATTTTCAATATTAATTATTGTGAGTATTTTCAATACTAAAGCAGAATTAACGCACGAGCAACAAAGTAAAAAAACCGAAGTGAGGGGCCTCGGACTGAACACACCCTGACTTGAACTGTCTTCCCACACTTAATTCTGCGCAGGGAAGTCTATGCACGTACAGCAGAGAAACCGACGGAGAAGGCTGAAACGCAAATGAAGCGCCTCCTCATGGACGCAAGACTCATTTTCATCGCAGCGCTGTCCTGACTTCACCGCTTGCGAGCGATTCAGAACTTATTAAGTGTCATTCGTCATTAAGTGGAAGTGTTCTGAGAGCAGTAATGTTTTACTTCGACTTTGTTTTAAACGGATGCGTGTTTTCCGTAGTCTTAATAATAAAAGATCACGGTATGTTAAGGCTTTAACAACAGACCACCGCGAGAGATGGCTCAGGGCATCAACTGGTGTCACTGCAGTGCCTCTGACAGGGAGTTCCTAGATTCGAATCCCGAAGGTGTCAGGATAGTCGATACTAACTAGATAGCTGGTCAAGTTTACTCGCAGTCTGGAGAGGAATCCTAGCGGCCGGCTGCTCTGATCGACAGTTTACCGTCCGATCAATTCTACGAGACTGCCTGAGTATATTTTATTCAATTTCTTTAGATTTCTTGAGCTTAACTGGTTTGCTCATTTTTAAAATATTGCTCAATAGTTGAGGTGCGTTTGTTTCTGCAGACCACTAGTTTTATCTATTTGAATTTCAGCGACTAACTAAAAATGAGTAGAAAGCACCTGTGGGTAGGCAACCCACTGCACAGTCTTGCAGCTGCTTAGAAAATAGCAGATAACACTATAAGCCAAGCTTCTTATGAGCAGTATCAAAAAAATACACAAAGTTCATACTTTACCAAGAAATTATTTATTGTTTCCCTTTTGCTGCAAACTATTGTAAAGCTAGACGTGTTCTGAAATATTTACTCAAGATTTTTCTAGAAATGAATAAAGTACAATTTAGTTTATACTTTGCATTTCTTTTTTTTCTTGTTATAATTCCAGTGTTTATTTTAACAAATATTCTTCAGGTTTACAGAGAAATCTTTGCATAATGTAGTTCTCATTATCCTAACTCCTTCTGTACTATAATCTCCTTTTCCGCTATTCGCCTTCTGTACATTTGTATTTCGAATTGTTTATATCTAGCCAGCGTAGACAATTTCTAATCAGAAATGGTAGAATGTTTTTAAATATTGAGGGTTTGGTAGCCGGAAAAGTGACAAAATCCAGTTTGTAATTTCACAGATTTGCGGTACGTAAAAGACCCTAAAGCTTAAATTAGTTCAGTCAATTGGGGCTCAAAAAGGGCAAATGGAGAACAAATTTGTTGTGCTTTTGATATTTGGTTCTTTGGGTTGCTGAACACTAACATCAGGTTTCTGAACAAGACGTCTACCCAGAAACACGTTGTTAAGCAAAAAATCAGTAAAATTAACTTTTTCCAGGTTTTTTTCCGATCTACTTCAAAAACCATCCAAGCTACAGCTCTAGTTTTGTCCGGATCGGGAATAGAAGCCAGAATCGCACAAAGGAAATCTAGCACGTTATCTATGAGTACGTACACTGGAGGAACTTGTTATATTTCTTAATGTATGATAATTTTCTGAGATGTGTGTGTGACAGAGAGAGACAGACAGACAGAGACAAAGAGACAGACAGAGGCAGAGAAAGTGAGTTACAGGGGTAGATGAAGAGCGGCAAGTTGTATATTACCTGGACGGGGGCGGCGCGGGCGAGGGCGCGCAGCTTGAGCGCCACGTTCTTGCCTACGCAGTCGAACTCGTCTTGCGGCGGGTGGTTGCAGCAGCGCGCGCCGCCGGGCGCAGCCACTTCTGGCCCTGGCCCTGACCCAGGCCCCGGGGCGGGGGTGGCTGCGCTGCAACCAGGGCCCTCGCCGCTCTCCGCGCGCCCTGCAACACACGCCCGGATAGGCTCGAATCGTCACCGGCTGAGAGGGCAGGGCCTCTGACCGACATGTCCTAGGGTTCGCGTCGAGACGCTGGCAGGATTTTAGACACTTCCTTCACAGCCAGGTCGAATTCAGCCACCGTTTGGAGGTACAACACATGTTGGGAGACACTAACTTAGAGATTTTCCTGGCTTGGGCGGAACACCCCGCTTCGTCGGAGGGACCCGGATGGGGAATACCCTGCAACCCAACATGTACGTCAGCACCGTATCTCGCCAGCCAATGGGTCAAGACCACCACCACCACCCCCTCCTCCTTCCCCGAGCAAAAAACATGCACTGCGCCTAGCAGTTAACGCGTATGGAATCACTAACAATCAATCAATGAACGGCTGAATTTTTGGTATTGAAACTCCGAAATGAATAACCAAATCCCAGTTGATCAAACACCGAACGTCGGTGGAATTAAATCAGAGAAAAAAGCAAAATAATAGAAATCTGCCCCCGTACACTGAGCCTGCATAGGCGCCTCTACCCTAGTGCATGCTAATTCTGTAATACACACTGTTAAAATGAGAATATTTAAGCAGTCTTATAATTATAACAATCGCAACTTAGCATTACTCTTGAACGCTTATAATTATAAACTAACTTCTTTGTTATGAAGGCGATATGTTATAGTGATGGGTCAACGATAAAAAACATCGATGTTTAAAATGAAAACATCCACGACAAAAATACATCGACTAAAAACATCGATGTTTTAGTCTGGATTAGTAACCTCTAACATTCAATTCGTGTGAATTAAAATTTGATTTGACAGTGTTCGTGTTTATGAATTCGCCGAATGAGGGAACAAGAAGAAGGGACAGACTCTACTCCAAATCATATTTGTTGACCATATCTCTATGTGCTAAATGAATATGACGAAAGAGCAAATGCAAGGGCATGGAGGTCATTTCGGACGAGAGAGTTTGGTCGATAATAATGCTAACAGCGTTCCGTTGATTCAAACAGACGAATAATGGTGTTACTATCGGTTATTAATTATTTTTTTTTTACTTTTACAGTATTGTCAGCATGGGAATTTTTCATCCACAAACAAAACATCAATGTTTTGAACACATTGACATCGATATCGCATCCCCAGTATGTTCCCTGCCGTAACTAGGGATGTAGCTGGCGAGGGCTATCTCACCTTCTGTCCGCCGGCGTTTGAGGGCGTGCGGGGCGGGCGCGGGCGTAGGCGTGGGCGCGTGGGCGGGGCCGTGGGCGGGGCCGTGGGCGGGCGGCGCGTCGTCCGGGCCGAAGTGCTCGGTGAGGATCGATTCGCACTCGGCAAAGTCGTGCAGCGGCTCCAGCGGTTGGTGCAGGTCGTCATCGTCGCCATCGGCGTCGCCGTCCACGTCGTCCGCTTCGTAGCGGTGCGCCGGCGGCTGGGGCGGCGGCGGCGGCGGCGCCAGCGGCAGCGGCTGCGGCTCCACGTCCACCTTCAGCTCCGCCTCCGCCTCGAACGACGCGTCCAGCTGCCACACACATTGCGCTTCACTCATTCGTTGCCCCAGACGCTCATTCAACCATTCTTTTTTTTTTTTCTTAAGATGATACAGTTTTTTTAAAACACGTGTACTGATTTACACCCTCTCCGGTAGTGCATGATAATAAGTGCATATTAATTTAATCATTCACACTGGACGAGGTGGCTAAAGGCATCAAATGATGTCAATGCAGTGCCTCTTCCCGGAAAGTCCTAGGTATGAGTCCTGACAGTGGCAGAATTCTCGACACTGGTAGCAAAATAGCTGGATCGAATTCAGTGATTATGATCTGATGGTTAGTTTTCCTTTGTTTCTTCGGCGAAAACCGAATGCCGAAGCAGTACCCTAACAATCAGGCCATTGATCGCGCGCTATCTTTCCTTCCCCTTTCATGTCCTATCCTCACTTCTTACTTACACACACTACAGTACTAACCAAGCCAGACGACTGGTCAGAGCTTAGGGCTTGTCCCGGCCGGGGCGGTTCCTCGCAGGTGGAAATACTTGGTTGGGGAAAACACCGCTAGCTGACAAGTAGGTCGGCGCTGTATTTGACCATTTATCTGTGGGAAACATGCACTACACTTACGGTACTAATGACATTGGCCGTTCACGCACCCGGAATCAGCAATCTATCGATCAAATCATTCATCAAGACGGCTTCAGTTTTCTTGAAATTAATGTACTAAATTACTTCCTCTTCACTAGTCCATATTAATACGTGCGTATTCCTTTTAGTCATTCATTCAAGGTGACTACAGTTTTTCTTGAAACAAGTGTGCTGAATTACACCATCTTCCCTAGGTATGATAATTGTATAATATACACTTCAAAAAAAGGAGTACCTTTAAGCAGTCTCAAAATTACAACAATCGCAACTTAGCATTACACTCGCACACTCAAAGGCACCCACAGGTGGGCCGGAAAAGCGCAGCGGGGGCGGCGCGGAACGTCCCGCGCTAGACGCGGCGGCGGCGGAATCCGCGGGACCATTGACAGGGAACGTCAATTATGACTCAGCGTTTGGTGTCTGTTTTCCTCAGCCGATAAAAAAAGCGCTCGCTTCTGTTTATGCATGAGATAGAAAATGCCAATAATCGTAGTACATTTTCTAAATATATGCGACACGGTAATTGTACCACCTTTATATTTTCTTCATGAAATTGTTAAAATCTCTTTAGGAAACGAAGAAAACGGGTTCATGATTTTGACCTAGAAAGGAAAAAGTACGGAGAATCTTGATATCACAAAGGAAGAGACACACTAATATTATGAAAATTGCGAAAGTTCATTTCTTGCAAATTCATTGACGCTGAGATTTCTTTATTGATACAACATATTCATCAACATTAGATCTTTATTTACTTAAAGTCAAAATCAGTGAAAATCTTTCACTATTATTATATGGGGAGAAGTGTAGCTATCTGTGCACGTTTTCTTGAATTTTGGGATACCTATCCTAACCCATATGCAATTCAGAATACAAATGGAAATAAGAGTGTTTTTGCTAAAATTGATAAGAAAATATTAGTTCCCGTGTGATAAAAACTATTTGCAAATACAAATCAGCTACAGATTTGAGTTATTATCCCTCATATTCCCTTACAATCCCTCTTCATGCCTTGCCAATGAACTTACTGCCGCGAGGTCATGGAACACTGATTTGAATAATTATTTTTCCCGTTGAACTCCAGAAAACGTGCACAGGTACTCAAGTTACATTTATGTCTAGAAGCAAAACCAGGGGCCATCTTAGAATTTGCTCAAATGATCAGGGAAACTGGACGAAAATCTTATCTAGATCTTCAAATCATTTCATTAGCAACTTTTGAAAACAATTTTCGTGTAATTTTGAGTCAAAATGTGAAGGATTTCAAGACCATTAGGAACGGTTTTATCTATGTTATTTATCACCTAACCAACACGGTGCGATTGGCCCAAAGCCAACGCCCACGATTTTCCCTCGTAGCATTCGCATTTGAAACCAAGCATGCGTAAATTTTTTTTCTGTTAAACGGATTGTAAATATAAAGCACAATCATTCAATTTAATAGAATGAAAAACATTTCGTTTAACCTTTAGAATTTTTAATAAATTATAATATTTATTCTTTGAAACCTTTGTGCTTCGTTTTCACCAATAGTTGTTGCAATGCCGTCTCTCCTATGGAGTCAACACGGATTTGAAAATATATCTTAACTTAATGATGATGGTATTTCCTTTGTATAGAGTTAAGAAAATTAAGAAAACACTTAAAACGGCTCGCAAACTGCATAATTAATTCTGATCTGTAAATAACTAAATAAAACCTAACGCAAATGCCAGTAGAAACCGCGGAACACATCCGAACGAAAGTAATATAATTTTGAAGATTCAAAACCACCAATATCTGCGTTTCAAATAATATCATTGTCGCAAGAGAGTGTGGTAGCAACAAAGCCCTCTAAAAGGTTCATTTTTGTTGCCAATTCACCTTTAAAACTTGTTCCAATTTCACACGTTTCTTTAATAAAAGTAAAATAGAACGCAATAATAAATTAAAGAGTACTAGTATATCTCGACCGAGTTAAGAATGATGTTTACAATAGACGGAGATATAAACTCAAATTAAACATGGCAGTACTCCTACCTTGTCAAACTGTTGCGGGGAAAACGCGCGCTAACCTTCGTTTTCACTAACACAAAATGTAATTACATTACAGACCAGGCATCTCATCTCGACGAGAACTCACCTTTCCCAAAATTACAAAGATAAACAACTTGCTTCACTAGCCCCTCGCCATTGCTTAACCTGCTTCTCAACCTGCTCCTCGCCGCTTTCGTTAGCGAAACCGACTGGAAAGACCCGTGTTTGCACTGTGAGTTCCACGACGCACCGCAATCACCTCCTTCATTCTTCGACCCGTATTGGTAGATAGGAGTTTATTACACATTACTCTCTTCTAGTTTCTCATTTCATATTGCATATTTTCAAATAAATGTGCGAATTTGTAGCAAATACTAATTTTTTTTGCGAATAGAACCAATTTCATCAAATCAAAATAACCAACTTTACGCATACGTATTACAATATGTGACATAACTTTACGAATATACAATAGTTTTCCTTATCTATCATTTCCTCTTTTATCACAAATAACAGGTGTTTAAAATTCAGTTGCTTGCTAATCAGAGAGATTGCCTAATAATTACATTTGGAAGAAATTGTCAACAGTTTAACCTGTTTATTACATCTTTTACGGTCCTGGGACATAACATAGGTTTTAGTGAGTTCAATGAATAGTCTTGCCAAATTCAAAGAAAATTGTACGAAACGTTATAAAGATGCTGCGCAACAAATAAAATTTGCGGCAATGATGCAAAATGCCGAACGGTTGAGTTAAAAGAGGAACTTGAGAAACAGTATACATCAGCCTGTCTGAAATGAATATATATTTTGGGGTGAGGAGTCATAAATAATTTTATAGACAGGCAATCCTTTTGCATAATTTCATTTATTTTTCCTTTTTAAACAAATTTGCTAAACATTTTAGAGAATTGTTCCCATCATCAGGCTAAAATGGAAATCTAAATTACATATTTTTTTATTTATAAATAAAAGTCGTTTTAAAAATAAAAGTAAAAGGAAATCTATTACGTACAGATCGTGCTGACCAAACACAGCATAGTCCATAAAATTTTGTCAACAATTAACAAACAGTACACCATAGCAACAATATACTGTGCCATAGTCGAAGAGTGAATGAGAAAATTAAGATTCATTGCGCGTTATATGCCGCAAGAGGTTGAATCTAGGAAAGGAAGGAGGGAGGGGAATAATTAAGGAAAGGAAAGAAAGGCCAATATCACGTGAAACCTACTAAACAGAAACACGTTAACAACAGAAAAAGGCAATTTTTGTAATATAAATTGTTAATCCCATGTAATAAGGAATCATATGATGAAGTGAATTAGTTACTTTCAATACCAGTATTTACATAATCATTAATCTTTATTTGTAGGTTTCTGATATCAAACGCGGATATTTACGAAATTCAACATCAAGAATTTTTGGATTTTAGAAATGAAAGGAATGGTTCAGTTCTATGCGTTGTTTGGAAAAAGAATTCTGACGAGAAAAGAAGCTCTTTGATATTTCTTTTATGTTCATTCATAATGAAAGCTTTCCACAAGTTTTCCCTAAATACATATTTAATCAATCATTACATTTTATCCTATAAACATTTCATTTATTTCAGCGAGAAACATGTCGCAATAATTTGAATTTTATTCAGCACTAATCTAAGAATCTTTCTTAAGAATTTCATACTTAGGGTCTTCATCAAAAACCTAAGTTTACAAGTATACAAATCTATTAATTAACACAAATTTTAAAAAAAATAAACATTTTTTTATTGAGAAAGTTAGTAAGGAAGACAGATGGGAGCAAGGCAGAGAGAGGTTGGGCAAAGCGGAGCGGGAACTCAATAGTATACATATAAGTACATATAAGTAGGCTCCACAGCTGAGAAGGATCTTCCTAAATTATTGTGAAAAATTCCCCGACACTTCAGCTAGTAATATCAGGAACGGATCCAGAGGCGAAATTTGGGAGGGGACCTTTTTTTATTCAACATGTTTTGGTCGAACGTGTCACATTACAGATTATGTAGATCAACGCAGGCTATACTCAGGTCATGTTGCGATTCAATTTTATTCGTTTTAATGTTTATTCGAAAATATTTTTTTCTTTAAAATTTCGTGACAAGTTAAAATGAATAGTTACTGCAAAATTTTGGGAAGGGAAATTTCCCTCCCCGCGTATCCGCACCTGAATATGTATATACATATGCCTGTCCTGTGCTATTGCTCGACAGCCCGCTAAGGGCCTAGGCCAACAAGCGGTGACCGAGTCTCTGAACCATGGGATAAGGGGTTCGTGCGGTCAGCACGAAGCCATCCCTTCATTCTGGTATTCTTAACTTTAGAGTGCGGCTTTCTCATCGTCACACAGCAATAGATACCGGGCATTTGTAAGGGAAGCGCACAGTAAGGGACTCGAACCCGGGGTTGCGACATGGAACGCAAGTACGCTAACCAAGGAGCCACCGACGGCCTATAAATACATTTACTGTGGAATAAATTATGATGATCTGGCAACACTGTTTATGTTGGAGCGCGCACGGGCCCACTGCGTATTCACAAGAAACAAAACACATCAGCGATCACACCAACCAGCCGCCGGAAGCAATTTCTCACAGGACAAGGAAGAAATTCCCGCAGAGAGCACATCCAGAGGCAGACTGCAGAGATAGTTGACGAAATGGGATGTATTGCGATGGACTTTACCCTAACGTATGATAGTAGTTATTAAAACAATCTACGAACTTCATTACCTAAAATCAATACTCTAGGCGACTCCTTTAAAAATGTAATAAAAACAATTTACTGGTAAAATACATTTGTATGTGTCAAATTATGTTTATACAGTTGTACAAAGAGCAGATTCTGCGCATAGCTATCTGCACGTAAGGAGGTAATTTATAGAATACAGTGATTTTTTAATATCCAACAAATAATATTGCCAAACATGTCTTGATACCATAAAAAGTAGTTCATGCATGGGAATATTACGAAATAAACAACCCCCTAGTGACGCTTGCGTATCCACAGCCCTGTTCATTTTCTGGTTTTCACCGCGACATCAAACACCTTACTCCAATACAAAATCACAATCTTGTTCAAATATAATTTTAATCACATGAAGAAAAAATGCATTTGCAAAAAAATTCAATATCGATCGTGTAAAAAACGCCCACTTCACTCACTTAATATGAAATTAACTATGAGAGTTTAATTAAGAATTTAATCAAAAATATACAAGCTAATATATATATATATATATATATATATATATATATATATATATATATATTAAAAGGCTAATTAATTACTGTCTTCCTGTTTCTTAGACTCATTGGAACACGGCGCTTAAATGGTCTACAATTTTCCATGTGGCTTTCTGTAGTTCTCAAATGTTTATAATTGATATCTCCACATTTTTAAATGAAGAGGCCCTACGATTATCTTCTCCATTCGCTGTTTATTAAGTAAGTCACACGTGCATGAACAGATTGTAAAGAAACGATTTATACAGATTCGCACTCAGGCAATGGCTTTGCGAAAATAACTTGAGAGTAATATGTCTCCAAGGTGTCATATGCCCTATCATTTATTTGGTGCAATCAAACTTTGTATAAATAAATAAATAAATAAATAAATATTCAGAGTCCGGCTTAGATTCCTAACGGCTGAAACCAGTCGAAAGGTTGACAACTACAATGGTAATAATAATGAAATACAACGAAATTTAGTGATCATCAGACTAATTAAAAAAACACATCTCCAGGCCCGGAAAAGGTAAACCATGGTTGTCTGAGACTTGAGGGGCCACATCCAAAGATCTGAAGAAACATCGGAGCACCCTACACTTTACTGGGAGTGTAGCGTACTAACTGCAAACCGCTGCATTGCTAGGCACATTCTACGAAGGTAGTATCTCAGGGATTCCTAAGTCGTTGGATAGGACCCAAATCAAGAGAAGTAGCATCCTCCCTAAGAGCTACGGACGCTGTAAATAACAACAGAAGGAAGACGTCCCTTGGAACGGGAGCAGGCGGTGGTGTGGTGCGGAAAGAACTCCCAAGTCCGCCTCATTAAGGCGCGCGCTAACAAGGATGGCCATTCTGCGCGAGATCTCTGGGATCATTAGGTCAAGGACTGTTGGACTTCACCTTGAAATTGGCTTTACTTTAGATAATGAGATCAAGGAAATATGGTGTTTTAAATTTTCTAATGCTTTCATAAACTGACGTAGCCTTTACCTGATCATAAAAATATATTTACGTACAGTGTTCATTACGTAAGAAATTTCCCATCCTACCATAATTAGGACCAATGACCACCTTTAGCAGTTCGTCGATCTTCCCAAAGTCGTCAATACGCATGGAGATGACCAGACCTCTTTGGATTGTACATTTCATTTAACTATTTAATTATAACTAACTTTAAAAGTCTGTTTTATCTATATATTCCATGTCTATATATTCTCAAATATTTACATTTACTTTACCGTTTGCGTAGTTTAGAATGTTTTGTAAAATAAATACTACCTTACATAACTACTATTAAAAATGCCTCTCTTTCATTTTTTAAATGACCCTCCCTTGTATAGTTTCAGAATTCGCCCTTCCCCGCTTACCTAAAAAAGGGTAATGGTTGCAATTAGTTTTCATAATGAATATGTTTCCTCAAATATTTTTGGATTAGAAAGTGTGTTTTAAATGCCTAACAAAAGTCAAATTACGAACACATTCCGCTGTTAAGACGTCGACAGAGATAACATCATGCTAGCCTATCGTTAATAGAACTAGGGAGAGTGCGTCATGTTTTAATGGCGTGCTAATGGCTGAAACAGTGGATGATGCTAGTGATTGCAGAAAAACTGATTTTTTTTGTTGCATAGGAGATCTTTGTTAATTCATTTTCAGGTTCTTATAGCCATGAGCCGCTTCTGCAAGTAACGAAACCATCCCAAGTCATTACTTTAAGGATTAATAGTCAATTAGAAAGCAATATGGATCAACCAACAGTAGAATGTACAAATTATTTAATAGAAATCAATTATACTTTCGAATCAGCCCATTATCTCGAGAGAGAAAATCTTTCGAGAATGATTATGTGGTACGTCTCCACCCAGTCACCGATTGAGATGAAGGCAATTATAATGGTAGGTTCTTCATTCAGCGTAAAATAGCTTCAACACCTTAACAAAAGCGGAGTTGTAGTTCTACACAAGCAATTCTAAGACTGACGTTTGTAATTTTGCATATTTAAAAAAAAGCTTAACCACTGGATGATAGTTCTGTATAGCGATCACTCGTACACTTTTTAGAATGCTTTACATAACGAATTTATAGTGCAAAAACATGAAAACGTGATAAGTAACTTCGTGTAAAAACAAATGTAATATTTATTTCTAATCATTAAAACGTATCACCCAGTTTCAATGTCTACATCTGAAAATATAAGCGCATTTTAATGAAAAACATATCACAGGCAAAAATAATGAAAATTAATCAGGATATTTTGAACACTAGTAATAAAACTAAAGAAATGTGGAGTATTGTTCGACCTCATCATCTCAAACCTATTTAGAGCTTGCTTTTTAAAAGATCACAGATAAGTGAGAAATCCGGTAAAACTTGCAGGTCTCTTAAACCATCACATCTCGAGAATTAGCGTTGATCACAAGCACTAAAACTACAAAATTCATCATACGTTTCGAGAATTTTCGACACGATGTTTGTTTCCGGAACATCTTCCAATAAAATCCTCAAAATAGTCAGTACCCTAAAAAATAAATATTTGGTTGGTTTAAAATCTAAACTAAAGATGATTTTCCGTATTGTTTATTAAAAACTAGTGAACCTTCCTTTATACATCCGTTAACTGACATTTTCAATGCTTCTTTCTGTAAAGGAATATTTTCAAGTATTTTCAAAATAGCAAAAATCAAGCCACTTTTTAAAACCAGTACCAAAAATGAAATTTAAAATTATCGACCAATTAATCTTTGGTCAATTTTCTCAAAATTCTTACAGAGGTTTTTATACATATAATTGGAAACTTTTCTCAGGTAAAACAAACAGTTTTCAGACTTCCAATATGGCGTTATATAATCAAAATGTACAGAAACTGCATTTTTCCGTTTTCTTAAAATTGTTGCTTCATCACTGAAGCTCATCCTATAGTATCCAGACTTTTAGATTGCAGAAACATGTGTACGAACAATAAGCAAATGCCATCCAAATGCTGCATGCAAGCATCTCTTCATTCTTAAAATTGTCTTCAATATTTATTTTTGTATCTGCAGTTTTTGTCAAAATTGACTTGCTTAACGATGGGAACATACTTATAGACAATACTGATATTTATAATTACAACACACGTGGTAGAAATCATATTCACCAGGTGTTAGTCAACTTTATTTCTCCGTAAAAAACTCCGCACGTGACGCATGAGAATCTCAAGTGAGGTTCCTCCTTATGGGCGAAAAGTAGTACGTCTATTCAACCACAGATACATACGTCTCTCTCGCTTGGGTGTGTTTCGAAAGCTGTGATTCGCCACAGCACTAGAATATTTAGTGAATATGTTATGCTAAAATAATGCAGGTTCCGAGATTTTAAACCTATTAATCTATATGGATTTGAACACCTTATCTACAGGTATTGCTCAGGAGAATCATTTCCAAAAAAGTCAGGTGACGCCAAGTTTGGTGCTTGTGCCGGCCTGTTTTGATTTTGTCACGCTACGCCACTGGTTGGTCGCATCATATAAAACTCGGATCTTAAAACGGCACGTCCTCTCGCGGTGCCGGTCTTGTTGCCTTGCTGCACTCGTAAACGTGTTCGTCCGACCCTCAGCGTCGGTTGGCAACTAAGGCCGTGCCGCTCCCGTTGACATTTCTGGCTTTTCCACCTCATTATGTGATTCACGCGCTGCATTTAGATGTCTATCTCGTGCCGGTCAGCGCCAACGAAACCCGTTTCATAGTAGCGAATGGCAGCACTCCGAACCAAAGACTGGAGGACTTTCTTCTCTTAATTTTGTCAGCTAGTAAGCGTTTGTAGTGTGATGTGTAGTGCAATGCAGTGGAGCGCAGTGAGTGAAGTGTGGTGTAACGAAATAGGTGAAGTCCCTGTGCACGGCTTTACAGTGCAATTGCGGAGCGTACACAATTCAAGACACTTAGTCACAACTTTGGTCATTATACAATACTTTAATACTTTATTTCATCTTCAATTAATATTATTATGATTAATACTTATTAACAAGGCTTCTTTCCTAGAGGAACACGAGAGAGCAGCGTTTCCGTAATTCGGGAATAAAATAGAAAAAAGAAACAAAGAAAGAAAGGAAGGAAGGAGAAAAAACAGAGGACAAACGCTTGGCAACTTTGATTTTTAGTTCGACCAACTTTCGTATATTCAAAATTAAATACTTCTTCACTATAATATTTATATGAACGTAATGAAATTATTAGTAAAAACGAAAAAAAATATAATTATAAACTAATTTTGTATTTCCTATTACTCTTATTAGGCAGTGCTACCACTGCTACTAATGATTATTAAGCATGATTACATGAAGACCTCTTATATTATTTCAGTGGTATACACACCCTTTGCGGCTCTCACACGCAATCGATCTTAATAAATTATATCTCTAAAGAAAGAGAATTTCACGGAAACGTGAGGAATTGCACTTTGAATTTAAAAATGAAGGATTTGTTTAAAAGAACGCATCTAAATATCCATGTCAACACAACCCGCAGCACTCAGTCAGCTAAATCGTTAAATAAATCCTAAAAAAACAAACTTTATTCTAAAAACTAAACTTTTGAGGTCAAAGGCCTCAAAGAAACGTTCTTCATACCGTAATCTACAGGATGAGATATTCTTGAGCATTCTATTACATTTCTGCTGTTTCGATACTTATCGATACTACCAATGCCACCTGTATTTCAATCCTTAGTGACACTGGCAATCTTTGTGACGGCACGCTTAGAAGGCTTAGATTCCTCTCTCTTACACTATTTACGCTTTCTGTGTATACCGTGATTTGCACAGACTGCCGAGGTTTATTTCCATAATTATTAATGCAAGTTTCGCTCTCGCAGCAACAACTAGAAGTTGGTTAATACCGATGATTGTTTCTTATGCATGTAGTGAAAACATTCATTTAATGTTTTGCTGAGGTCTACAAGTACTATGCACCTAATTGTATAGAGATATGGGTGTACAGTAGGGTTATTTTTCAACTTTTGAGAAGTTGGGCTCCCACCCCCGTATTTTGTTTCAGTCAAAAAAAATCCCTGCAAAATTTTCGCTCAATTGGACAACTCTAAGACGCCCACCATCAACCGTGAAGTTTTGAGAATGTATGTTTTGAGTTGTTGTTGTTGTTGCTGTTGTTTCCTTTCAAGATATGTGAAATTGACGTAGAAAACTCTTTAACAAGAAAATGTATATTTCTTGCTCGAGTGTATTTCCGAGCCTGGTTTCATCAACTGATACAGTACCAGACATTAGTAAAGATTCTGCAAAAAAAATGTCAAACCATCTCTGGTACTTGATTCCAGAAATTGTGGCTCTAGCCTTGTTTGACGAAAGTGTTCCATCGGAAATTAAGGCAAAAATGGCTCAAGTTATACCGGAAGGAGACAAAGATGAAAACAAAAATCAAAATCAACCGATGAGATACATTCTGCATCAAAATAATCTTTCATTCTTTACTAACATCGAGTTTTCATCTTTTGTAACTTCTGGTACAAAATCTTTTTTCACGAGATTTTCTATCAATGCCGATTTTTTCAATAAAGACACTACAATGTGGAAGGATGATCCTGGTTACAATACTGGAATTGAAAAATTTGAAAAAATATTTGTTGTTAAAGACGTTGCAGAAGAGGTCAAACTCATTCAGGGATACAATAACATCCTCACAAAAGATGAAACTGACAAACAATTTGTTTTACATATCGTTGCTGAAGATCGTAAAGAATACCCAACTGCCACTAAATTCTCCCTTAAAAATGTTTCAGGTTCATTCGTTCAAATAATGTTTTGAGTCTTCAGAAATGTATGTTGTAAATAAAAGTGGGTTTCTCTTAGAGATGTGCGCATTATTAAAAAACAATATTTCTTTAATTTTCATGATTTTCAGAAATTGTTGAATAATCTAGTGATAAATTTGATTTAAATGTTTTAAACAATTGCTGAGATTGTCTGGATGACCCATAAAAATTGAGGAAAAAAGAAATTTTCCAGGGATAGAATAGTGTACTGCTTTTCATTGGAATCATTTGTATCGTATACTATGTTTCAACTTCAAGGCTTTTCGGGGTCGCCTAGAAACTATCCTGTTGGGTTGAATTTTGCAGAGATCCTTCTTTTGTGACTGAAACTGGACTAGGAGATAGGTGCGGCAAACTTTCAGAAAATTGTTCTATAGGTAAGGGCCACCCTAGTGAACAGTGAAAAGTGAAATCGTGTCTTTTTAGATTTGGTTTGTGTTTTACCTGTACAAGTATTTTCGTTATCAGCAGTGATTTGGTAAAACTTTCCAGTCAGCGTGTTCAGTCACGTAGCTTTCTCAAGAGTAAAAAGAGTTTTTTAAAATATTTTTTGCGAGTATCACGAAAAGCTAACTGTGAATTGAAGAAAAATACAAATGGCCTTTTTATCCAGCAATTCTAGGCTTTGTTTAATGTTTAATAACCATAGTTGCATGTACGATCGATTTTTTTAATGAAAAAATATTTTACTTATACATACGGAGAGAGAATTAAAAGCGTAGTACTTCATTCTAGAGCAAGAGAAATTTAAAAATTTTAATTTAAAAATTTACAAGAAATTTAAAGAAAAAATTTGGAACCGTAATTGAGAAAGTTTTGAAAATTTCCGGGGAGCTTCATGTAAAGTACCCAAATTGTACAGAGTTTTTTTTTTTTCAAAATCCCAAAGATTTGGCTCGAGCCAGATGTACACGATTTTCGTTAATTTGGAAAAAAAACTTCTATGCATGATTTAGACGCTAGTGGTGTTCACAGTCGGACAGAAACACTTTGTTATAAAAACAACACGATTTTCGTATCAGGAGGCCCCAAAACGTGTAATTCTGTTGTAATCTCGAAATAGATTTTCCGCAGTATTATATAGCTTGCCCTATATTACGTATAATACTCCGTATACACGTACGTATACGGGAAAGTAAAATTGTATTTTTCAAGAAAAATCACGCTAAAACATGTTTTGGAAAAAATGCACGTGGCATTATTTCAAGGTCTGTCATTGAACAAAAGATTTCATTATGAAAACTAGGGGTGCTAAAACAGCTCATTCTCGCCCTTAGTAACGGTTAATATATTACGCAACCGTTACTGAGGACAATTATTTCATACATACCACAATTACATTAATGTAATTATGTTGTCGCCAATGTAATTATTAACATGAGCGACAAGTCAAAAAATGACCTTGTTGGCTAGGTTATCCGGGACGATGTAAGCCAATGCAACCAAAAAATTACCTTGTTGTAATTTTTGAAAAGCAAAATAATATTTCAGTACGGCTTTTATGCCATCTTAGGGGGGGCAGTTAGTACTATCCCTACGAAAATATTACAGAATAAATTTGAAGCAGTTTGTTGAGAAAAACTTGTTTATAAATTTTGTTAAATTGCAAATATTGCACGCAATATTGCTCGAAAGCGACTAAAATTTTCAAAAAAATCTCTATGACATTAAAGAAATACATAAATAAATAAATACGAAGAACAAACTTGATTTGAAGGAAAAATCTCTATCTTCATTTTTTTAGTTGTAGGAAGAGGCTGAAAAATTTAAACATTTGGAATTTTTGAAAATGTATAGTTAACCGTGAATTGCAGACTAATGACTCCGTAATGAATGTATTTTACTCTATTCTCACAAAAAAAAGTTCCGAGGCGTTTTTGAGAAATTTTTGAAAATACACGGGGTCTGCATGTACAGTTCCGCCGAATTTTGAGGAAAGTTTCTCAAAATTACGGCGTCTTGAGTGCAGCCAGATGGACCGGGGAATATCCATTTTGTAAAAAATCGTACGTAGGTTTAGGCGCTAGTGGTGTTCACGGATGGACGGACGGACGTTTTGCCGTCAATTGGTTATTCGGTATCAAGGTCCCACACAACAGAGTTTCTGTCTAAACCACGTGTTAGATGATTCTTTTTCTTAATTTAGCAACTGGATTTATCCACTTTTTGTTGTCAGGGCCCGGCATAATTTTTTTTTTCAAACAAAAATGCGCCGATGTTTGACGCAGTATTACATAACTTCGCCTATACTACGTATATATACGGATACATAATATACTACGTATATGTACTATGTGTACGGGAAAGTTAAAATAGAAGTTAATAATGCGACACAGCGAAGGTGGCGGTGGCAGAGGCGGAATCAGCTCTGCCAGCACGACGTTGCGCTTTTGCCTTGAGTTTTTCCCAGCAATAACGAGCGATTCGTTTGGCTTACATGCATGGCGAATATTTCTTATCAATTGTTGCCAAAAATGCTCATTTCCATCTTTATTCGGAATTCAACTGTTTTAAGGGTTAGAGTAGCGAATACAGAATTCACGAAAACGTCCAAAGAATATCTTTCTGCCACGTACGTCACACATAAAACTTATTTGAAAAAAAAACTCCATTTTCAATTGCAATTTGCAACTTTAATTGCACTTGCATTTTCTAGAAACATTACCAAAACACGCAAAAATACACGGAACTAGTTAGCATTTTTAAAATGATTTTGCTTAAACAGATATAATTTCAAAGCTGTGCGAAGCATTTGCAGGGAAATCCGTGTCTACTCATTACATCTTAGAACATAAGGAATTCTTTTAAGGCAAATACCAACCCAAATTCGACAATTAAAACAGTGTTTTAAGGATTCTCAGAATATACAACTGCCTCCAAGCATTTCTCAAATTACTTTCTCAGCACTTCAAACGCAGCGCGGGAAATTCGAATGTACCATTTTAAATTTTCTTCCAATTTTCGAAAATATAGAGTGTACTCCAAAAATTAGGCAATTACTACTTTCCTTGCCATTATTTTCTACATACGTAACACAATTACAGAACAAAATTTAGAGACATTTCTCAAAAAATATTGTTTAAGATTTAACAATTGCGTATTTCACGCAGAATTGTCAAAATACTATTTTCGAAAAAATTGATTATTTGATGATCTGTTTTTGATGAACACATTTTATTAAGAAACAAATTTTATTCCCATAATATAGTAGTAAGAAGTCTTAAAAACTGTTGAAATATTGCAATTTTCGTAAAATCAGGGATTTTACCAAAAAAATAGATCTGCACCATTCTCTTAAGCATCGTCTACGATATTAGAGGGGCAAAATAAATCAAAATATTAATTAAATAATAATTCCCGGTACTTTACATGAAGCCCCCCGGACATGTTCAAAATTTTCTCAAAAAAAGTTCTAATTTTGTTCTTTAAATTTCTTGTAAGAAAAGAGTAACGTACACTTATAAACGTGACATACGTCCGATTTTCACGGTTAAGTCTGAATTTCCGAAAAATTCAAAAGTATGATTTTTTTCTGTGTCTTCTTAGAACTGAATTGAAGATAGAGATTTTTCCTTCAAATAAAATTTGTTCTCCATAGTAAGTTCTATCATTAAGGTCATGTCCATTTTTTGAAAATTTTAGTAGTTTTCGCGCAATATTGCGTGCAATATGTGCATTTTTTAAAAACAAGATTTTCTCAAAAAAGCTCCAAATATTAGGGATTTTGCCAAATGCACTCTATAAGATGACATAAAACTATATTGCTTTATTATTTTGTTTTTTAAAAATTACAAAAATTAAAGTTTTTGACTTGTCTCTCACGACGTTAATATTTACATTCGCGGTACTTTCTTTTCATTAATGTATTTATTAGTACATGTGCTTTAAATAATGTCAGATAAAAGTTCCCGAAAACTCAACAGTTTTTCGTGAAAATTTCGCATTTTCAGAAATTCTCAAAAACGTTCCCAAATCTTTTCTTCAAACTTTTCCAACATATAGTGCTAATTGAACTGTTTAAAATGACATAGAATTAACTATGCAGTATTCTTTTGTTTTTCAAAAATTATTTTGAAAAATCTCTCACGCCTTTAATATGCATATTTCCAGCGATCTGTAAACACTATTGCATTTGTGACTGGAAGTTCTTGAAATGACGTCATATGAGATTTTTTGTAAACTCAATAATTGTCGACAGGTACAAGTGGTTCAAATTTCGAATTAACAGTAGCTCTTAAATCGTATTTTCTTAAAAAAAGCTTCAAATTTTTCAAAGAAAATTTCCCACGAGATTTTATTGTTCTTTAATATTTTTAAAATAATATTTCCGTTCTAGTATAATAAAAACAAGAAATGTTAAAAAAAACATAGGGCGGCGGTAGATGGCAGCAGGGAAGAGTGTGGCAAGATCGAATAGCTAGCTGAGACCAAAGGAAATAGAAAAATAATACGGGAAAGTATGTGCCGTTCTGTAGCACCACTAGTTACTTTCTTGTCTACTGTTTACGCAGTACAAAGGAAGTACTGAAACACTTCGGCACAAAACAGAAATTTTTCGTCAGAAAAACGCGTATTGCCGGGCCCTGACAACGACAATATGGATAAATCATGTTTCTATACGAAGTAAATTCCTTCCTCTGTAACTTTATATACTTATAATCCATGTTTTCTGAGTTCTTGGTATAGAAAAATTGATTGCAAAACGTCTGCCCGTGTGTGATTAAGGCCAGCCGCTAAACCGAAAGTAGGATTTTCACAAAAATTTATACTTCCCGATCGATCTTACTGATGTCGCAGCTCTTTAAATTTGAAACAGATATTTTGATTTTTGGAGTACTTTGCAATTAAGCCTCAATTTTTTCTCTAAAATGGTTCCAAATTTTTAAAAATAATTTTCCCCCTCTGATAGAGCAAACTACGCTTACGAGTAAGAAATGGACCGTTTGCTCTCCCTCAATTTTCGAAAATTGCAGAAGTTCAATTTTTTGCGGCGTTTTTCTACAATAAAACATTGAACATTAGAGATTTTTCTTAAAGGAAAGAGGTTATTCAGAGATAAATCTTAAAATAAGGATTTGTATAATTTTTCAAAAATATGAATTTTTGTCTAATTTTCAGAGAAATAGACATTTAAACAATTATTTTCTTCTAAGCCGCTCATATTTGTTACTTGAATATAGCAAAGGACGGTAAAAATATTAGTGGTGGTTCCATTGTTGAGATATTATTATATTAGAGAAAAGATGAATTGTCACATAGTAGGGAGCTGAATATTTAACCGTCTCAATGGCATGCCCAAAGCGGGGCAAATATTGTAGATTTTATTAGCGCGAAAAGACGAATAATTAGAGTTCTTTCGTGAAAATACTAAGGTGAATTTATAATAAGCTACAATTTCAAAAAATAAATACGAATATCATACTGAAGCTATTACATACGACACAGCTTAACAAAACAGAATTGGAATGCTGCTCCACAAACCTTTGGTACCTACCCCTCGAACTCGTTTCTTGCCAGAAGCAAAGTGTTTACCTGATCCAATATAACGTTCTGTAGTACTATTAGTAACACACGACAATTTTGCTCTCTTGTAGTAACGTAATGTTTTTCTGTTTACGAGATTTCGCACTGCTGTTAGGCGTGTGGTTGTGGTTCACAATTTGACTCGTATTTCACAATTTGACTCGCGCGATTTATCTTGATAAAACTTTTACAGTAACTCTACACAACACCACCGTTCAGCGTCGTTGGCTAGCCCCTTGTGGGAACGAAATTTAAAAACGGCTATCAGCAGCAGCTAGACCCCTTTTACTTCTCTAAATTCGCTGAATCGGCACTGGCGCGTCCATCTCTCTGAAGAGACAAGTATTCACTGGTAATGAAACCAGTCACGGAAATTCAACCTCTCGTATCTGCAGTCTCGATTTCAATAGAGTAACCACTAGTGATCTTTGGTCCCAGTCTTCAAGCATTCTCTTTGACAACCAGCACTTCAGAAGATAAGCTGGCAGCACACTATTTGAATATCTTCCAGTAGTCCTTTTACTCCTTGGTTATCTACTAGCTGGATTGATACTTGTCCTGATTGTGAGTACGCTTTATTCAGTACTTATATTACGATACTAGATGCACTATAACACCACATACATTCTCATACAATTGGTATCGGCAAATTAGTATTGGAATGTTGCATATTCCATGCTAATAACATTATTTCAGTCGCTTGAAAGAAATCTAACATTTCTTATGTTTCTTCTGTAACATCACAATTTTCTAACTCATGGTTACATCTTTCTAACAAAACGTTCTCCTATCGTCTCTCAACTTTCTGACAAGAATCACCAGCTCTGCAAGATATTCCGATGATGTGTTGACTGAAACAGCGCTCTTCTCGAAAACGACTAGCCGCGTTAAATTTTGAGAAGGTATTGTAGCGTCTCTAGCCGCAGCACAGCATCGCCTACCTTTTTATCCACTAAATAGTTACATAAAGTAATATTCGCAATATATTTCTGAATATATTAATATTGCTACATTTTCTATTCTACAAAGCTATGCACAGTTTTATCTTCTTGTCACACATCATCTTTCAACATATTTTTCTAAAACTTTGTATTTTTTTTAGAAAATATAATTTCAATAATTCGATAAATACAGAATATCTACTCACGTATAGAAACAATGACTTGTTTTTGTATTGTTCAAAGTCATTGAAAACTATATGAAAAAATATGAAACTGTCCAAACAATATGAAACAAGACTGTCCAAACTTTTTAAAATGCAGCTCATCTTCCGTATTTCTACAGTCGACTTACGCGGTATTGTCACATCACAAAACTTACTCAAAATATTTTATTGGTGTACGTTTCACACTTATCTGTAGCAAAATTCACAAGACATTATGGAAAAATATGTATATTAAAATAGTGTTTGATCATCATTATCATTTCACCTACACCCCCACGGCTAGCAACATTGGGTGTAAAAACAGATTCAGCATGAAAATGCTTATCCCTCCATAAAAGTCACATCCACCCACCCTCGATGAACATAACCGAGTCTCGGTGGATCGCGACCAAATAAATAAAAATATTGTAATATATTCCTCAAAACTGCTCGTTTTAACTTGTAATTCACGTCATCATTTTTCTTATTAAAGTATGCAATGCTTCACTTTAAATTATTCCAAAAATTGAAATGAAATTGTCTGCAGAAGTTTCGAAAATTCACAAATTTTAACTATAATCGGACTTACCATATTCGTAAGCACACTTCGCTCAACTCTAGAAAAGCATGTTATGAAAATAATACTCTTGTGTACAACCGGTAATAAAACTGTGCTTTGTTCACACTAAATCTCCCCCACCTCAGAAAAAAATACTACTTTTTTTAAACTGTAAATGAAATGATTTAAAGATAGCTTATTGAGAAATTACTAACAAAAATATCAAGCTTCACTATAAAAAGATAACACAGGTTCAAAAAACAACCGTTTTACCATTTAACTCAAAATCTCGCGAAAACAATTATTTATTCAAAAAAATTGCATGGCCTTATTTAAAGATCTACTTTTTTATCACACGGTCTATAGAGGAAAAATGACAACTATCGTTTTTCGGATATTAGTCGCTCCTTATGCTAAGGACCTCATTTTGTTGCACACTGCTAAAAGAAACAACAACTCGCGGTCTATCCCTGTCTCTCTCTCTCTCTCTCTCTCTCTCTCTCTCTCTCTCTCTCTCTATATATATATATATATATATATATATATATATATATATATATATTATTCTAACCCGCCTAGCCTCAACTTACCACCTTCAACAGCAGCACGCATGTGCAGTAAGCGTGTTATCAAGATTTGCTCATGAAGCGAGCTTAAAATTCTCAGGAAGCAGGATCTTTCGGGTACGAGAAAGGTCTGAACCCTCGACACACAAAAAATTGCAAATATTGTGAACGAGCGTATAATTTACCAATAAAATTTTAGTGGCACAATTACACGACAAAAAAAATAATCACACTTTTACAGAGAATAAATAGAACACGAATAGAAACCTGACAATACACAAATTCTAACTTCCCTCAAAAATACAAAAAAGAACTGTACAACAATTAAACCACCTTTCACGTAAAACAGTACAAGGTATGGGTCTCCTTTTTTAACTGCCTCAATAATTGGGGATTTCACTTGCTCCACTATTACGCATAACCAAATGTTTCCCACTTTAAGCTAGTTTAGTGAACTGACGCGTTGCTGTTATCTTTTTTTCTAACGAAACTGCTGTGGTACAAATACACGTGTCTCACCGACGCTGCGATGCTCGCTGAGAGATGACCTCGCCGATTCAAGGTTGTGGGCGCTCCAACGTTTCGCCGAAATCTCCACTTGCTGCGTCGACCGTTCGATGTCCCACGCTGAACCCAGATCCTTTGCACATACACGCCCTGCCTTCCATCCAAGACCATACCTTTCGCACGTACGCTTGAACATTCTTGGAGATGCCTTCTTCTTCTATCTTCACACGCCTCGTTGTATAAATTAATTCGCGCTTCCAGTTTATCGAATTTCTACTCTAGCTCCACGTATTTAAATAAACTCATACTCTATCTCGAGAAGAGCTTGCTGACCTTGCTGTGATTCAAGCGCTGTCGATGCGATTGTTGTTGTTGCAGGAATATCAGAGATGCGTTCCCCGTCGTTGCTGGAATATCAGAGAGCGCTTCCGAAGCGAATTACCGTATTTATGGTCCGACGCCTGGGGAAATTTCAGGAGTGGGGTTGCTTCCCCTCTTTCACCCCTCCACGAGAATAACGTTGCTCGCTAGTTCGAGCGCTCTAGTACGGTCAACGGATAACAGGATGCGCGTTTAAGAGCCCCTGCTCCGCCGCGTATGCTATTCTCGCTGCTTGTGGGTGTTCACAAGTACTAGACGGTGGCGTTATGGGGTTGTACAATCCCATCACGTCACGTCACAATGTATATATATATATATATATATATATATATATATATATATACTAACTGACCACCTACACCCACAACTTGTTACCATCACAGCAGCACGCATGAACCGTAAGCGGGTTATCAAGATTTTGCTCGTGAAGCGAGCTTAAAGATCTAGGGAGCAGGATCTTCAGGGTGCGAGAAAGGTTTGAACCCTTGACACGATAAAAATCACACAGATTGCACACAAACGAGCGTATAATTTACCCATAAACTTTAAGTGGCATAAGTTCATGACAAAAACCAAGAATATAGAATCACGCTTTTACAAGGAATGATCAAAACACAAATACAAACCTTTACAACACACACTCATATAAATGAACACATATAATTTATCCCAATTTGATACTCTGAAATAATTTCCCTAATCTACACTGGGAATTCCCTTAATAAGCAAAGAACAAAATGTGTGCAAGTGCACTACTCTCATTTACAATTTAACTGTGTCTGAAAATAGCAGA
>BOPP01000119.1:2350370-2363947 GCA_017312745.1 Gryllus bimaculatus | reverse complement strand
GCGCCTGTTATCCTCGCTGCCTCCGTAGTGTTCACACATATGAGACGGTGGTATTATGGGGTTGCACAGTCCCATAACGCCACAATATACACACACAGACAGACAGTAATGGCACGCGGCCCAAGTTTAGGCGATGGCAGTGAAATAGTTAAATTCTGCAAATCAAACATCTTAAAGTAGAGATTAGAGAAGCTTTAATCTTATCTATGGTTTTAACGCAAAATTGGCCATATTCGGGCTAATTTGGAACACTGTTTGGGTGAAATAACTAGTGTTTGATGATCACATAATAGTAAAATGTAGTGAAAAATGGGGTGTTTATGAGGTTTGTGGTACTCAAAAACGATATTATTGTTGTTGATGTTCTTGCATCGAAAACTAAGTTTTTTTACTGAGCCATTGTTTTCAAGTTTTTTATACAGCCATATATATATATATATATATATATATATATATATATATATATATATATATATATATATATATTAGCAGACCCGGCCACGCATTGCTTTGGTTTTCTTGTTCTTGGTTTAATTATTTGGTACTATTGGTACTATATTAAGGAAGTGATTGATATAGAATGATGAAGAATGCAAATTAAATTTCAACGGCTTGTAAATGTTTAATTTTTATTGATTTAATGAATGAGTTAGATAATACTAATTTTTAAAACTGAAATTCTTTTACCTAATTTAATTTTTAATAATAATTACTTTTATTTAATTAAGAACTATGCGATGAACAATATTTTTCGTTAATCTGTCTTTCGTCAAAATAAACATACATTCGATTATTTTCAACACGGGAGCATGCAACATACACCTGTCCATGGGAGAAACACGGGTTCTCCAAGTCTAAGCCACAAATAGCCATTGTTTGCCCTTGCGACTTATTTGTCATCGCAAAAGCCAAACGTATCGGAAATTGTAGCCTTTTGAAAGGAATTGTAGATTCTGATGGTATCATAGGTATTCGAGGTAACAGGACGACTTCACCTTTAAACGTTCCAGTCAATATCGTTGCTTTAAGCACGTTTCTTCTGATGACTAATCGTGTACCGTTGATAATTTTGGTGGATTCATTGGATGGTACGCAATAGAATGACCCGTGAACCAATTTTGAGACGAAGATTGTGTGGCGGCATTCCTGGTAAGTCCAAAGAATTTAAAAATTCAATTAGAAAATTTACGACCTGGTTTTCACCAACAACGGTGTCAATTGACTTAAAAGTCATTAGATCGCCTGGCAATAAATTGTGTATTTGATAGATAATTTTATTGATATCAATATTTTTTGCCGATAAATTGCACGATTACTGAGCCAATTATGGTCTAAGTGATTATTAAAAATATCTGGAAATACACTCTCAATTAGTTTCTTTTTTTGAGTGAACAATAGTGCAGAAGTTGTCAGGCAATTGGATTCGTTGCGTATTTTGATGTAGTCAGATTGTACCGTTTCTAATATCCAGTAATTGATTTAATTGAAAATACTTGATCCATCGGATCATTATGTAAATGTACTCGCATATTTATAGTCAATCGAAGTGTTTCAACGTTTTTCCATAAAAATGATAGTTTCAAACATGCGTTAATGTCATCAGCATAAGTGGAGCGAGAAATAACAGGTAATGTCTGCCGGAAATCACCAGATAGTAGTAAGACAGTACCTCTGAAGAGTCGATTATTGCCGTTTATATCTTGCATAGTTCTGTGAAAAGCTTCAAGGGAATGATTATGACTCATAGTACACTCATCCCAGATAATAATTGAACTTTTTTGTAACACTGCAGCCATTCCCGTTTTTTTTATATTTCACATTGCGTTTGGTTTACTGTGAATGTCTAATGGCAGCTTCAAAGCTGAATGCGCCGTTCATCTTCCATCTAACAAAGTGGTAGCAATGCCTGACGATGCAATTGCCAATGCAATCTTTTGTTGTAGCCGTATCTTTGTAAAGCTTAATGACACTAAAAATGTCTTACCAGTATCACCAGGTGCGTCTAAGAAAAAAAATCCACCCTGTTTTGCATCAACAGTCAACATGATTCGATTGTAAATAATTCTTTGTTCAGTTGTCAATAATGGCTCACTATTCGCAATGAGTGTATTTAAGTCAACGTCGTCATATTGTTTTTCTTGTTGTATATCAGTGTTCATTAAATCAGTTGCTGGACGATCAGACGAAGGCATGCTGTAGTAGTTGAGTGAAAAATTTGAAATCAAAACACATAAATCTTCTAGTAGTAGTAACGCTTCATTGTACATCTCTGGTGTGAAATCTTTAGTCGGACATCGTTCTGTTTGTCTCACTTGGTTCAAAATATCTTCAGTCATGTAATTTTTATATTTTTCCCACAATGCTAATGATTGTGTTGGATAACATGTTGTCAGAATAATTGCAAATAGTTGACGAATATTATTTGGCGTAGATGTTAAAGCTGCATCAGCAAGTGCCAAATCCCAATGGTTGTCATCCTCCAGCAGTTGTAGCTCGTGACATGCTTCTTGAAAGGTATCATATATTCGACCATTAACTGTTTGCAAAAACTCAAAAGATGTTGGTCCAGGAACATTTACCAATAACAAACGCAAAAAAAGCACTCACGTTGTTTTGGATGCACTGTGCAGAGTGGTCGCAATGTTTTAGATTTGAATATGCCTGCGATTGACGGATGTGGTACTCCACGTTTACGTATATCCCATCTTTTCCTTATTTGTTCCACGTAAAATAGCGTGGAACATCATTATAAAGTAATGTTTTGGCAAATTGGCCGAAACCGTCAAGCTTTTGGCCTAAGGCAAAAAATTCAGTGAGTGTAGTTTTCAGTGGTTCTAAAGATCTTTGGATAACATTTTCTTCAGCGAAATATACACGCTGACCATTTTCAAGATGCACTGCAGGATGCTGTACAGGTGGATCTCGATCGTGGATGGAAAAACTAAAAATACGCCAGATAGCTTCGTTGTTGCTGATGTATCTGCCCATTTGATATTGTGTTATTTCATTATTTTTATTAATATCTCGCACTTCAAACGTAGCCAAATCACATCCTTTATTTACGTATTTACAAATGTATTTAATGGATGTGACGGAATTGCAAAACTCATCATTAATATGGACCTTATACGTTTTTGAAAGCAATGGCGAATATGGAAGCACTCACTGATTATCAATTTCTAGTTGATTAAAATTTGATGTTCGCATTGTGAACACATTGCTACCGTTGACGGCGTTTCTACGGCGATACAGTAGATAACCGTCAATATCCGTAATTGTGTGATTGATACATACTTTCGGAAAACGTTTATGACATTTGCCATTTTCCATGCATGATGATGTCATGTTAAAACTATCACATGGTCCATGGATTGTGTGACTGGTAACAATGTCAAACAATTCTGGGTCTATTGATGAATCCGGAATTTTAGCGAAAATGATTAGATCAATTTCTTCCGGGCGTATTTTAGTTTCCAGCCAAATCAAAAAGTGAACATGCGGCAAACCTCTTTTTGGCCATTCAACCGAATACAACCAACAAATTGTCGTACCAAAATCCGAAAACTTCACGATAAATTCAAACAAGGACTTTAATTTTCGCTTAAACACAGATGCAACGATATCATGATGATGTATTGATTGTTGGCCTGGTAACAGCAAGGTTTGTATTTACTCCCAATTTGGGTTACATTTAAATGTAATAAATAAATCGGGATGGCCATAATGACGTACGTAGGTCATCGCATCTTGGATGTACTCTTGCATGTTTTGTGAACTGCCAATGTAGCTAGAGGGTAAAATAAATGCATTACCAATGTTGTTGATGTTTAAATTTTCAGCGTTGTTTCCTATAATATCATCCCGTAAATGAATATAATCCTCTGACCGTAGCTTAACTTGATTGAAACGAAGGTATCGCAAACGTTCACTCTCGATCTTAGCATACATGTCTACAACACATTGGTGGTAGAGCTGCCGGTATCGAAGAATATAATTGTCCTGATTATCTCTTATCATCAACCAGTACGCGTAGTAACACATTGAGCTGACCTTTTTATTCGTTTCATTACCTGAAAATAAGAAATAAATTTAAATTAAGATTGTGGTGTGTTAAAAAAGTAACACTAATAAATTAAAGAAATTAATCCCTACCAGTTGCCGGATTAACCTGATTAATGTTAATGTGATATCCATGTTGACCCTGCCAAAATATCAGTGGATATTGTAGTGCATCGTACGAACGATGATATCACATGAACAGTACTGTCACGACGTGTTATTTTGATAGCTCTGTTATCAACTGGATCACCGACCATGATAAAAGCAACTTTTTCTACGGTTGGCGCGTTGAACCTGCGAGCGTGATCTCCTGATGGCGTTTTGTCAGCTCTGATGACAATTTGTAAGTTGTCATTTTGTAATTGTGTTTTTTTATTGTAAATGATGGAATAAGTTGGTTATTATTTTCTAAAAAATTCAACAACTCTACAATAGCTCTGACATCAACGACCCAATTTTCTGGTACACCTGACCTTGTATTTTAAATATACTTTCAAAATTACGTCCATCGGATGATAAATCGCAAATGTTAGTTGCGCCAAATGACGTCATTTGGAAGCAAGAATTGAATTTGCGTGCCATACGTAAGAATAATTTTGAATCATCTGATTCACCAGCTAGAAGTGATTGTAGAGGCTCCGAAGAAGTAAAAAAACCACTTTTCCTGATGAAAAACACATGCCCGGTGGTTCATTGCGGAATTTCAAAGCCTGACAGTGTTTCCATATTTGATCCATTAAACCGATGGCGATCTTTGAATGCGCAGAATAATTGATGTCTGGAGAATACTAGAACGCAAGACGAAAAAAAGACGTACGTGTTAATGCGCGACTGGTTTGCTGTCTCTTTGGATCCTGTGCTCGATATCTGGATAAATGTTGTTCACGCGCTGCTCTTGACCTTTCTCTTTGTAGCCGCAGACGTTCATCACGATGTTCGTTTGCCTCTCGCATACGACTTTCTGCTGCTCTATGCCTTTCAGTGGCGTTTACTGTAATGGTTTCATTTATTGACGTGCAGGCTCTCTCAGTACGTTTACGTTGTACCTCACGGCTGCTGACATTATTGAGGTTAGATTTTTTTGGAGGCATATCACTGAAAATGATAATTAAAATAATACAATACAATTAAAACAAAATCAGTATATAATTGTCAATGACAAAAAAAATTCACTTTAAAATACAAATGCAAACGATCGTTTAATATTATACATTAAGTTTCATCATGCATTGACTTTTTTGAATATAAATTATAATAATTCTTTTGCACTGAAAGATTGATATTCTTTTCAATTGCCAGAATTAGTAATAGAAACACGGATAACTAATTTAAAATATATTTGTTACATAAAGAACAATTATTAAATGAAGTATAATCAAAAAAATCCTAGAAATAATTTATATGTCAAAACAACGTTTGCTGGATCAGCTAGTACAGTATAGTAATATAAATATGTGATATGATAATACTTACATATATTTATTTTGATAAGAAAGTTCTAAATAATAAAGCACCAATTTTTTTTTAAAAAAAGTAAGAATAATTTCACCGAAATTCAAAAATGTTTCTTATACTTTGGACTAAGCAATACGAGGTCGGCTATATTAATGAAATGTAGGTTATTAATTAAAGTGATAGTACTTTTAACATAGCGCCATCTGTTGGATACTCACTCAATTCAGTCAACTGAATAACCTTATACCGTCATCTGTTAGAATAATACCGAACTATCTCTCTTTGTTAGATAAAAAACCATTAATTCGCAATAAATAAAATTGCAATCTCAAATTTGAGAAATAAACTATCCTATCTCTTAAGTTGGAGGAAAGCACACATTAAAAAACATTAAAATCGGTTCAGTAGTTTCGGAGTTCATCCCAGACAAAAATCGTGACACTGGAATTTTATATATATCTGTGTGTGTGTGTGTGTGTGAGTGTGAGTGTGAGTGTGAGTGTGTGTGTGTGTGTGTGTGTGTGCGCGTGCGTGCGTACGTGCGCGCGTGTGTGTGTGTGTGTGTTTTTACGTGGGCAGAGGAAAATCTTCTAAAGACACCGCGGGGCCCGCAACCCGCAGCGTGTGGGATTCATAGCTAGCCTATGCCTACCCACTAAAAACCCCTCCCTTTCCTCCTATTCCTTCCCGCGGAACCGCCGTCAGACATTGCATCGCGAGAAGGAAAGATGGGCTTTTCGCACTTCACCGAAATATTACGGGTCACTTCTTCGTAACTGCTCCTCGGAGCGGAGCGTCTTCTGGACCTTTGCGGCATAGGTGGCCACTGCACTCCAATACTCTTGTGTCATCAGCATCCTAGTAACGATGGTCTCAGGGGTCACTTCCTCTTGGAGGAGTCTGTGAAGTTCTTCCCTTTCCCTTGCGAAGCGTGGACAATGAAAGAACACGTTTTCTACATCTTCAATCACCGGGAAACACCTTGGGCATGAGGAACTATCGTCCAACCGGAATCGGAGCTGATACTCTCGGTAACATCCATGCCCTGTCAGCATCTGATAAAAATCTAATTCTCCATGTTCACTTTGGATCCACGTCATGACGTCGGGAATGACCCGAAATGTCCATCACCCAGTTGATGATTGCTCCCATCGTCGTTGCCATTGGTCCATTGTCACCCCCCTCCCTTCTTTCGTGATGGTATTCCAGTTTGAAGCCCCCTCCCGCTTGCGCAAATGTGTGTGTGTGTGTGTGTGTGCGCGCGCGCGCGTGTGTGTGTGCGAGTGCGCGTGTGCGTGTGTATGTATGTATAGTATGAGCTTAAATACGTTCCCGCTGTTTTTTGTCAAAATTAATGATTTGTTTACTATGTGTTTCACAAGAAGTCACTCAAAGTATAGCCTATCACTAGCCACTAACTTTACCCATCTTTCTGGCAGTAAATGCCACGTCGGAAGTACGATACCTCTTTTGCGGCTATCCAAAAATAAACCCATTTTTTGATATCTTCATAAGAATGGAAGCGCAGCTCTGCCAAGCCATATGCCTTCCAACGGAATATGTAATAATTTGAAGTGGCGATGTCTGGTGAAAAAAGCAGATTGCGCAGGACTTTCAGTGTTTTCAAGCAGGTTTTCGCCGGTTTTGCACTTGTGTCCGAACAGTGTCATGTAACAAAATCACCTTGTCCTGTCTCTGCTCGAGTAGTGGCCGACTCGTATATTCATTCTTTACGGTTCGACTCAAACGCATTACTTCCAGTCGATAGCAACCTCCCATGATAGTTCCGTTTGGTTTGAGAAGTTCATACTAAATTACATCCCGCTGATCCCATCAAATGCAGAGGAGAAGCGCCGAACCATGATGTCGATGCGTGACCGGGCTTACCCCACGATCTTTTACTCTTCGGAGTATCGATCTGCATCCACTTCGTATTGCTAGTCACGATACAATGCAAAAAACCAGTCTTTGCATTTCGTTTTCCCCAAACCATGTTCACCGTACGTCTCAACAAGAATATTGGGTACTTCAGCTGTAGATTTCTTCTGAATAAAATAGTGCAATAAAATTCCTCGAACATACTCTTTTCTTCACACAAACTCGACATGTTCAGCAACTAGAAACGAGATGTTTACACTGTGGCGAACAAACTTACCGACAGTAATTCCTTGTAATTGCGTTCGCATCGGAAATTATCTGCAGGTAGTTCTGATAACGCCAACTGTTATGAAACAGAACTTATTCAAGCACCTTTTATAATCGTAGCTCTGCAAGAGTCGCTCGTGTATCTCAAACTTTATCCGCATGTTCCTCGTATAATTCCCACACTGGTTCCTCACATGTTCACCGCATGTTCCATTGCAAAATCTCTTGCACTTTATCCATGTTCTCCCACATGTTTATCTCATTTTCCCGCACAGCTCAATCAGGAAGATGAACTGCAAATTAAAAAATTCAGTTTAAGTTACGAAGTGTTTTTACTAAATACTTACAGCTAAGGATATTATAGAGACCCCAGCGGATGAAATAGGAAGTTATGAATCCAGAAGACGGCAAATTCCCAAAAGTGTAATAGAAAGGCCCTAAAGATTTCCGCAGAAAAATAAAATCTCCAAAACATCAATTTTAAACCATTGTTTTAAACGTGAAAATAGATCACACTGGATTTTCATCATTTCTGGCAACCCGTGGTAGGGTGAGGGACCCTACCCGAACGTCCAAAAAGGTCTCATTTTGTTGGTAGTGGTTGGTAGTGGTTGGTAATAGTTGCTAGGAAGTGGATTTTTGTGACCTAAAACATCAAAAATTATAAACAAATAGTATATTATGCAATTAGTTTATAATGTTGTCCTTTTTTGCACGAATAAGAAGATATTACTGAACGAACGACGCTAGGAGTGAGTTTGGTAATATCTTCTTATGAGTAGCATATACTAGCTTTTGTATAACAGTGTTATAAAGACTTAAGGAAGCGAAATTAATTTGGATATTAAGTTGTAATTCGTAATTGTAGTAGATCTCGAATTCATGTTATGACGTCATGAATGCTACCTACGCAACTAATTTGTATACAAGTGGCAATTAGTTTGAAAGTCGCTATTCAAACATATATTCCAGAGAAATTGTGAAAGAAGCTGCAAAAGTAAAAAATGCTTTGATACCGAAAAAGTCTTGCAAACTTTATGAGAAAGAGTACTTAAAGATTAGAAAATGGATGGATGAAAAACATGCAAATTTATTATGCGAAGCTGTTGTTCTTTCATGTCTGTCGGAGCAGGTTGGTTAAGTTAGTATAATGCACATGCTAGAATAAAGACGTTTGTTAATTTAATGCATGCTTATTGAAACATTAGGTCCACAGCATGTAAAAGCGTCGACACTATGGTGCACTTTTTCCAAATTAAAGGCAATGCTTAAGATAAAAGACAATAATGATATTGGAACTTTTCATAAAGTAAGTTTACTTTTGAAACAAGCAAATGTGGGATATCAACCTATAAAGGCAATGGTATTTTTCCAACAAGATGTAAACACATTTCCTACAAAAGCTGATGAAACATTTCTTTTAATAAAGGTATAATAATGGCAATGGCAATAATAGTTTAGTTTTATTTATTAACTGGTATATTGTATTAATAAGTGGTATGATTTTCAGATTGTTGCTATTTTTGGCATATTTGGTGCTTGTAGACGTGTCGAATTGTACAATTTGTGTACACATCAACGATGTGAAAGAGGAAGGTTGTTTTGATAGTGAACATTAAAGTGACAAAAAATGACAAGCCTAGAATATTTATTATCGTATCCAGTGAAGAATTTAATTATGTTGAAGTCTGTAAAAAATAACATTTCCCCAAGATTCTCACATGTTAAACACAAAAAACTTTTTTGTTTCACAATCATAGCAAACGCAGCTGCAATACAATTGATATCAATACATTGGCGACAATATAAAAAAATATTGCAAATTTTTTAAAATTACCAAATGCAGAAAAGTACTCTGGTCATTCGTTTTGGAGAACATCCTCCAAGTTTCTCGCAGATAATGGTGGTGATATGACTACACTTAAACGTCATGGAAGATGGCGGTCTACAAGTGTAGTCGAGTCATACACCGAATAATCGGTGAATAACAAAATGCAAATAACTAACAAGATATTGGTTAGTGCAGAACGCAAAGAAAAAGCAAGCTCTTTAGATATAAATGCATGTTCTGGAGTGTCATTGACCAATTTATCAAATTGTACAATTAATGTACATGTTCACAAGAATTAATTTGATGTTTTTGTTCCTGTTATATTACCAAATGAAAACAAAATATAATTTTAAAGGAATAATAAATTAATAAATCAGTTTTTAAAAGTAATATTTTTCGTAACGTATTTTATTTTACTACGTACACAGCAGTCAATTTACATCGTACCACTGCCTTCTTTAAACTACATAACTGATAATATATAGGGGCCGTAACTATTGCGTTAATGATTGCTCATATTTCGTGCAGAAATTACGTAATGATTCGTGCAATAATATGCCATATTATAAACGATTTTGTTAATGGAAAAGGGTTGCTTATAATGCTGATATACAAAAAAATGCTCTTAAAACGTTTTTAATCTGCCCTAAATCGAACAAAAATGACGTAAAATTGTGATAAAAACAAAAGCCGTTGGATACGTTATTGATATAATTGGGGCTCCACATATTCGTTCAAAACTAAACAGCATTTTCATTAAAATCCGCTCCGGTATGACATAAAGAGCGTGGCTTGATCCCCTCTAGGAATGTGAAAAACCTGGTTTCAAGGCCCTACGCATCGTTTCCAATGTACGATCGGTAAAATGTTCTGTAGCGTGGTGTGTTGCGGGTTGCGTGGTTTTTTTCTTCCTTTTTTTCGAATAAGCCACTATCTCTCAACTTTTATATTTTTCGTCTTAAATGTGTTTGATGCAGCACAGGGGGTGATTCCCTATCCTGTAATAGTACACTCAAGGGGTTTGATTTGATTTATTTTCTCAAAGAACATTTAAAACTATATGCGACTTATGGGGGAGAAGTACAATCTGCGCTCGTTTTCTTGCCTTCCAAAATCTCTTCTGCATTTTTTAACCAGAAATAGTTAAAAGATTATTGTTATTTGCAGCGGTAAATGAACTACGAGATTTTTAGTAATTCTAAAAAAACAATTACCGACACCCCCGGCTTCACTCCTACGACTAACAAAACGAGAGCTCGACAAAACGTGCGCATAGTGAAGCTACATTTATACCCATGAGAGATTGTATGTGCTTATTTAATTATTTGACTGTTTCATTTATTATTAATAATAATAATAATAATAATAATAATAATAATAATAATAATAATAATAATAATAATAATAAATGAAACAGTCAAATAATTAAATAAGCACATTAGGGGGAGCAAAGGGTAGTGGGTACGAATAAATGTAAGTGCAAAGGCAATAGTGTGGACGATCTTCTTGGCGCTGTTTGATTTCAGGTGCTGAAAAGCCCAAACACTGGAAGAAGAATGTGCGATGTCCGCGCCATGAAATAAATAGTTTAATAGGTCTAGTAGATTAGGATGTACTCGGATTCTGACAGCAAGTTTTTCCTCTTTTCGGAGTTTTTCCTCGGCCGCACCTTATGGTCTCTTTTCTGCGGCTTTGATGCGATGGAGAGACCATTTGGCGTGAATACCAGACTTCGAAAGGTTTGAACGAGGATGTAGGTATTGTAATGACTTAAAGGCCTTCAGGCTAACCACATAGTATTAAATTATTCAATTTGTTTATGTCACAATTACCTACTAATTAAAGAACCTATTAACACTAATTTTTCCTTAGCTAACCTTAATTTTTCGTTTTAGAAAAGATAATTTATTATAATTATTATTTACAACAAATGTCATCGAAACTGAACGCAATTTTAGTGAACAATATGTTCTGCACGAAAAATAATGCTTGCCGATCTCTTCTTATATTTTCAGTTTCATTTTCTTGGAGGCTTTTTCAATAAAATTTTTGGAGTAAAAATGGAATCTCTTTTATTCACAGCATAAAGTCACTGCGCCGGAGTGGATAGCCGAGATCATTAAGGCAATAGTGTCGCAGCAATCTCAGACCGAAGGATCGCAGGTTCGAGTCCCGCTTCGGGCATGGTTGTATTTGTGCTCGTCCTCCCCCCCCCCCTATCATATCATGTCATTTTCACAGTTATCATACCGTTAAATGCAATAGGGGTCGCTAATGACCTACTTCTTAATGCGACCTCAAATAAAAAAAGTCATTCATATTCATGTTGCACTTGGTCAGATCAGTTTTACTTTCTCTTCAATGACGCAGTTGGCTATCGATCAATTCCCAAACTATGACATACGTTGAATCAGTTTTAGCGCTATCATTTTTCACTGACTCAGATATACTTACAGCGGTCGATTCTGAATTAAATTAATAATTGACCACATTTGCCTGTCCATTGCGTAAGCGAATTTTGTGCAAGTATTTTCCGTGGGGTACGGATTTCCGTGGGGTCGAAGCCCAAGAAAAGTACAACTCAGAATATTCTATTTCTTAATTAAGTGAAGACATGTCTAGAAATTAGTCTAATTTTACTAGCTCTATAACGTTCATAAGGACAGTTCGCAAGACAATCGGTAGGCTTTAGAAAATAAATTCTTTTTGCCGCGAAATAAACGGTCACCTTCAGAACGTGTCACTTTCTCCAGGAAACTGACACCTTTGTAGATGTGTATTTATTCTATTCGCCGGTATTTGAATATGAACGATAAATCGTTATTAATTTACCGCAATTAGTACCGGCAGTCTGGCAGACTATTTTTTTCTTTATTTGCATGTTCTACACACTGCGAATAATAGAAAAAGTAACAAGTGATGAAGTTTTTGATTAAAAATAGTGTTCGGTAGACGAATAAATTATAATACTATAAATAAATCTTAAAAGATTCGTTAATTTCCGTGAAGAATGAACTCTTCAGGGTAGTACATATTTTTTAAGCTGGCACCATGTTTTATATTCATATGTCATTTCATCAATGTTAACGTTCGGATAATCACTTAATTAACCTTTTCTTCCTGAATAGGATTATTACGTAGTACAGAAAAAGGATTTAATGATTCAATGAAAAAGGTCAATTTTTAGTAAAACTAGTTTTGTGAGCACCTGATACCAAAAAAATGGATTATTCTTGTTCCTGTATGCAGTAAATTACTTTCTCTAACACAGAACACAAGTCAGAATCCGTATTTTGTGGGCCCATCATACTGAAAAATTAGTTTTCGCAAATCGTCTCTCCTTTCGTCTGTGAACCCAAGCAGTGCGTAAATAATTCACAGGATTTTCATCAAATTTTAATTCACCGATCGATCCGACTGATTTAGCAACAACTTGATTTAAAAACGGATGTTAATTATACCCAGCCCCAACATTTAGCATTAGGCCTATTCTCTCAAAAATGGCTGAATGTTTTTAAATTGTTTGCTTGAAGAGGGCAAAGTACGCTTTAAAAAATGGAGCGGGTTCGATTTTTATTGAAAACTTTTTTCTGGAATGTACAATTTTTACCAGTTTTTACCATTGTTACCGTTTATACCAGTTCTTTGACTTCGGCCTCAGAGACGGAGTCAGTGGGTTAAGTCGCCGACGGCAGAACCTGGGCTCGCGTCCCAGTCCTGTCAAATATTTTGGTGGGTTCGAAACAGTTTGGCGGGTTAACGAGTCCATGGTCGACTTCACGTCGCCTCCAAAACTGAAAAATTTGTTTCTCAGAACCATGTGATGTACAAATTTTATAATAAAGGAAATCATAAAATGAAAGAAAGAAACTCGCATTACAATTTGTTTTTAAGAAACAATTATCGTCTTTATTTATTTTTAATAAACGAGTTTCATTTTGTCCCGTCATTTTTTGACGGGATACCCTTAGTGTTTCATATAATCCATATCGCTTGGCCTTTCAGTCAACTAAAATATCGATTTTTCGTAATTTCGTATAATGCTTACATATTCTGTGATATATATATATATATATATATATATATA
>BOPP01000119.1:2255981-2350352 GCA_017312745.1 Gryllus bimaculatus | reverse complement strand
ATATATAAGCTTTCGAGGTATTTCATTTCATCACGCCTGATATTTGTCACTGACGAGTGAGAACAAGCAGTCCACTGGCTATCTTGTCATTCGTTTCACACTTCTCCTGCAGTCAAGTTTCAGTTCTCCTGCAGTCAAGGCTTGGTTGCCAACATCCAGTCAAGAAGACTGCGTTAATGGATATGGCACTACGAAGACACTTTTGTATTTCGGGAATTCCTTTAACACGCCCGCTCCCACGAGAACTAAACAAAATCGACAACCATTCATTTCTGAAGAAATTGTAATACATGGAGATATGTGTAATTGTATTGCCAGTATAGATTCTAGAATAGAACTTTACTTGAAGGTAAGACTCGTCAGTTTTTGAACACGACTGTTGCAGGAGAAGTAGCATGTTAATGAAGCTGTAGATTAATATTATTTTATGAGCCAGCATTTTATATTTTGATAAAATAAAATATATAAAGGTAACAAACACGATTTATTATTATTATTATTATTATTATTATATTTTACCGCGAAAATTCAGTCGGACGAAACACGGAAGAAATTCGGGCGAGCGAATGTACGAAATGCGAAACTTGAGATGGGTTGTCTTCAAGTTCCAGTCATGCGAAACGAGGTTCTAGAACTTATTTTGATTAGACATTTGTGAATAACTCACCAACTGATTTCCTATTTCAATTGATATCCATGAATAAATAAAATATCGTAATAATTGTTACTTTTCTCCATTCTTGTTTTACTCATGAGCGTCTTTGCGTACGGTATAGGGTGCAACGGTATAGGGGGCGCCTACGGCTTTACTTACAAAATTGGTTAGATATTCGAAAGATTGATCATAATATCAAACGATCGTCATTTTTGTGCTTCAATGTGTGTTCTGTGTCTATTCTAATCAAAACAAATTATACCCACATTTCACTCTTAAACAACTTCCACGAACTCTCACGCTTAGGATTATTTTATTCTGATTTTAATCTGATCAAGTATCTAGTACGTAGCCTACTTCAGAGCAAAACTTCTATGATGAAGAAGTAATTAGTATTGAAACGAAATGCCTCGCTCCGGATTCCGGTTGTTTAAAAACATTAATATGTATGCCTGAGGTAAGTTCGATTTTGACACCTTGCTCAAAGCATTCGTTTAAGCAATCAGATATTAACGTCAGATTTCTTTGTCATGTTTAGCCATAAACAAGTGCGCGATCAAGTGACGGTTGTCGTCCCGGCCGTGCCTTGTCATTTCTTCGCACGCAGAGCTTAGCGAACAAGCAACGTGAGCAAGCCGTGCGCCCAATCAATTATTCGCATTGTGCGCAACTCCGAACTGTCAAGCAACTCCACGATGTCCTGAAGCAGGGTTATTGATTTTGATATCAAACGAAAATAAATGCACGAGAGTCCCGGCCGTCCAGCTCAAAGGCGCAAAACGCGAATGCGGAGCGCAGACACTGAATCGGTGTTGGGAGAAACGCCGACGATGTAAAACGCCGGGGTCCTATCAGTGACATGCATAAGTATTAAATTTCCGACTGCGCCAGTAAGCTATACTTGGCTGTCTGCGTAATTCTTACCATTGCTGAATGAATTGCTGAATGGTCTTCTATCTTCTCCACCTTTACCACAGGCGATGTGGGCTGCTGTTCCGCTACGGGTAGAAGTATTCGGTAGTACCATAATGTAGGTTCGTAGTGTGATCCTTTTCTTTGGGCGTCCAATGCTTTTTTCAGTTCCTTACGAAAAGTCGTTCTATAACAATTAATTTTTTTTAAAACGAATTCTTTGTTCGCCATTGGTTCGATTTGACGACACATTTCTGCTAACTTGTAATAACACTCGTCTCTTTTTTCACGATTTCCGTAATCTGGACATCGAACTTGCCACAAGCACGGCATCGACATATACGCTTCCAAAAAATCTCTCCATACGCGCCGATACTGCGGGACCGCTGCCATTCCGATGAAGTTAAAAAATCACAGTTTCACAGTGATCCAAACAAGCTCGTGGACTGCGCGTTCTATCTCCACTGTTTAGTTTACCAAACCGTCATCTCGATTCCTACCACCGCGCCACCTTGCCAAGCTTTTTTTATCTTCAACACAACCGAGCCATGCATGATAACCGCGTCGCCATTCCTCGCACCGGGGTACTTGAGAGAGGCTTGACAAGCTATTGCTTTGTTGCCATGCGCTTCCACGCAGTTGCCAAATGGTCGTCGCAAGGACTCGAGAAGCGGCGGGCGAGGGGAAGGAGTGGCAGAGGTGATTGCATGGACAAAATCGCTCTTTCCGCCTGCATTGCGGAGGATTGTGTGTTTAGGAGTGCTTTGAGGTATTACAGTCTGATGCTATTTCGAGTCACTGTCAAACTGAAGACGTGCATGTGTCGAATCGAATGTAGCAGCGTTATTGTGAAAGATAATGCATATGTCAACAGCGCATGCATTTAAGAGAAGCAAAAGCAACTCATGAACTAGGTGACAAATCCAACTGTGTGTTGTTTCTGTTGCCAATTTGTGAATTATCTCATTAAATTAATGGCATTTTGTAATGGTATCAGTTAATGTGAGTTGTGTGAAACATGAATACGTATCAAACTTCAATGCCTTCGTTCTTGTTCTTTCAGTGTGTAGTGAGCGAGTGATCGAATTGAGTTCTAAAAATTAGTTCCAAGTTGTAAATCACACGTTATATTCATGCTGTTTATTTGTGTGATTACCCGGTGTACAATCTGTCAAATATTTCATTTGAAATGTTATTAGTAGTGAGAATATAATATGTTGGAGGTAAGAATGTTGCATATGCGCAGCTAGTTAGTGCTAATTTTTTTTTTATTTATGGGGACTTTGTTCTCGACTGTCTTACAATTAAAACAGTATTTTAATAGATACTTTGACTACGCCCTTCCTTATGGTAGAGAGCACAAACAGCTGGGAAGCAGTATAGCCAACTTAACTTATGCAACAAGAGAGTGTAATAGAAAACGGGCTGTGCTTAATTGATTGCTAGATTAAATATTTTTGTTTTTTTCTGGTTGAGTCCCCCAGAATTATCTCAAAATTGATTAATTCTTTAGTAATGAAATGATGAAATATGTACTTACTGTTGAGCTTACGTACGTAACGTAGAAAGTATATACGAGCAGTAACGAAACATTGTGAACCCTGAGTGTTCTGTGCCCTGTTATAGAACTTGTCATTAGACTCTTTGTCAAAAGAGACTGCCGGTAAACGATTTGTTAATGTTGATTGAAATTTTCGATTTCTCAAAATAGCTCATATGCTAAGAATTTATTGTTCTTCAAACTGTAATGTTACTTAATTTTTCAGATTGTGGTGTAGTGACCTGCATTGAACTAGTCTATTTTACAAGGATTAATTTCGAGAAACATGTCTAAAGCACAAGAAGCTTTACCCCCCAGCTATGAGGAAGCCGTACATGGAACAGTCGGAACTTGTGAGTGTAATCCTGAAATTTATTCTCTGTGAATCATTAAGGTTATGCGTTTCTTAATATTGTTTGGTATTTGCAGTCGCTGGTGCTTCAGCTCCGATTCTGCCTAGCCCAGAACATGCACCACTTGTGCAGGGTGCAGTCACACCAATGCCTCCAGTTGCTACAGAGTATTCTGGACATATAAGTGTCGCAATGCCTGGTATCGTACCAGTTCCCCCTATGGCTGTACCGACTGTACCGTCTCCTCAACCTCCACTACCTCAGGGTCAAATGCCCATGTATCCCATTCAGCAACCAGCAGCACCTGCAACTACAGGCAAGTTGGTTTCTTATCTATATGTGTGTGTGTGTGTGTAATAGACTATTATGACAAGTCACATTATTTCTATTTCTTTCCATATCAATTCTTACACTTCAAGATAAACTTGTCATAAATTTTATGAGTTAAGTATTTATTTTGTGATCATTTCTATTGTATAAAAGTAGTTGTTTTGAGGCGTTGAAGATATGGATTGTTTTGGAATTAATGACCTCGACTTTTCACAACTATATTTATACATCACCTTAAATGATAAAAATCACCATAGCATCCCATAAGGCCTGTGGCAAATAGAAACAATGTAAGAAAAAGTGTGTCCAGTATTTCATGACTCTTCTAATGCAAGCTACAGTATTGGCTTGTCTTTAATCCACTGATCCAGTGAATCTCAGACCATCAATGCAAAGATGGGGCCTTTTAAGCTGAGTTTTATTTTGCCTGAAATGAAAGTGTTATAAGAATAAAATAGGTCTATCATTTTATTATATTTGTTTCTATCTTTATATACAGATTAAAGAGAAGTAAAAGAAAAAATCTGTTAAGTTTTTCGATTAGAAATGTCATACGTGAATGTTCTTTGCTTACTTTTTGATGACCTTGTTATTACGATCACTTCATTTCTTCTATAAATAATACCTTTCAATGCTTATCCATGGCTAGTTTCACAAACTTGAAATATTATGATTTTATGTAATTTACTTGTTTATTGGGCATTGCATAATAAAAGGGTTCCTGCCGTAAAAGTTGTTCATCTACAATGTCACTCCCTAGGATTGTTCCGATATGGTCAGTTCTTGATGAAGACATGTCATATGTTACTGAAGACTGATGACGTGTCTGTTTGCAACCTTTGATCTTGTATGTGCCTTGCATTCAAACGAAAAAATAGTCTTATGTGTTCAAATCTTGAAATGTTAATAGCCACCTGAAAAAATTGGTCATTTCTCAAATTCATGAGCTCAACATTCCAAGAAATTTATTCTTGTGCAGAGTAATACATTCACGAATGCTTCAAACTCTTCGATAATCAAATTATTCCACATCATTCTTCTTGTCACATCCGCACTATCAGTTTTATTGTTTTTCAGTGCCCTGTCTCTTTCATTTGTTTTGCAACAAAGGATAGGCTTCCTCCAGAGAGTAAACAGATATTTTTGGGAGATGAAGAAATATATTCAAAATATTCTATACTTTAGAATGAATGTTAATGAAAAGCAATCTTTTTCCCCATCATTGCACCTGTTGAAGACTGGGAGTTTCAATTGCCGTGTATCTTTTTTGTTTCAATAACTGTCTCTAACTACATTTTGACATTCTGGAAGAAACATTTCTTTATCATCATTGAATTCATCAAAATTGATGATTGGTCTGTCAGTCAAATTTCGTTCAATTTTTGCTTAACATTTTCACATTTATATTGTATATTTATGCATTAAAATGTTAAAACTGCAGAAGACAAAAGATTGTTGCTTTAAACTGTATGTTATTCATTTACTCCTATTTTAACATTAAGAAAAGTTTGAAGAAAGTTGTTTTTACAGACTATTACTTAATTATTTAATTCTAATAAAAGTGGGTATCATTCTAACATTTTGATATTTGTTGATTCCTGGTAAATATGTAATTACAAATTATAATGTGCAAACTAGTTTTGTAGCTGAAATTGTATTGCAAATTAAAATGTGAAGTTTTTCAGATGTACAAAATGCTTCCAACCAGTTCAGTATGGAATATGTTGGGAACAAATGAAATCAATTTTAAGAACCCTGTCTTCCTTTTCACGTTCCATTATAGAAAAGAGTATTTTTTTTAATTTAAATTTTTACATTTTATCCCCACATACTGTAAAATGTAATACCTGAAATGGGTGCAAATGCCGTTGTGAATACTCAATAATAAAATCAACTAGAGCAGCTGCCACAGAACATTCTTTCTTGTATTATTGTGAACAGTTATGCAATATTGTAATTTGTGCATTACTAACTTCAGAAATCATTTCAAGAAGTTCAAATGAAGCACCTGCAGAGCATATTTGATATTATTTTGGTAGTCAGGAATAGTAATAATTTCTTACTTCTACAAAAGAAACAAACATGAATAAATCTATTTTGTTCCAGTATTTGGAGGGTCTTTAATACACACAAGCCAGTATAAATTCACACAAGTTTGCCTTGATTACATTGAAGTGTGCTTCCAATTTTTGAACACTGTAACATAGAATTCACATTGAAAAATACAAGAGAAGTTTGTGCTGATTTTTGTTAAATAAAAATGTTTCATAAAATCCATATAAAATTTAATTTTTCAAGAAAACTTGACATGATAAAAAAAGTTCATTTTTTTAATTTAAAAAAAGTTTTTAAAGCTGGGTGATCAAATCCATTGTATTTTGTCATTGTAGGCCTTTGAAATCAACTTTTAAATATTTTGAAAGTAAAAGAAAGGTAGTAATTAATTATCCGAAACCAAAGGTCATCCAATATATTGCTGTATAAATGCTTAAAAATGAGGGTACAAATCTATTATCTTTTGATCATTAAATATTGTATCTGGAAGACAATAAAAACGTTCGACCAGAATTAATTCTTTTTGAGCATTGTGATGATGTAAATAAAAATTTGAGCCTTGTCTCCTACAACTACAATAATTAGATAGAATGTTTTCGCTCAGTGAAATCTCGTCATCGAACACTGATCTTGAAATGGTGTCATGTTCAATTTTTTGGAATTTTGTGTGTAATGAAGGCAATTTTTTTTAAAAGTTCCCAAAATGTTCCAACATTAATTAATCCCCCCCCCCCTCGTATGTAGGAGAGGACAGAAAAGAAAATGGTGCTGGACCCCATTTTCCGCTGACTCTGCATTCTTGTAAATTGCGAACAACAAAATTAACATTGCGAAACTACAATATTGATGGTAGAAGTTTTGTTCATTAAAATCAGTTCAAACAAATCTTCAAGTCGGGTAATGTACAATTTTTTAAAACAGTTTAGTATCCGCGTATTTTTTGCTTGAAGTAAAACCAATTTTAAAATACATTTTCGCAAAATAATTCTTACCGGTTTGTAGAAAATTTAAGTGGCACTAACCTCGTTTTGTGTGTTGGCATTTTCAGATATAATTGCTTATTTTTCATTATTTTAACCTCACAATATGTGTGCTGTATTTTCTCGAACATAAATTCCCCCTTTTCCAAATAAAAAGGAGAGGAATCGGGATCACGAATCGAAACCAAGTTTTTTGTTTCGTGTTTTTGGTGTTTTTCTTTTTTTTTTTCTCCCAACCCTCCTTGTACATAGAATTCATTGGCAGCGATAGAAAGAAGGGGTTGATCACGCGATACTTTTTTTTTTCCTCCGATAGTTTCATCCGAAAAAACGGAAGGGTCTTTTATTCGTGAAAATACATAATTCGTTTTGGTTCCAAAATTCGAATGTAATGTTAAAACTATTGATGCTACACAATGACCCTTTCTCGCTCTGTTCCCCAAATCTCAGAAAGGCACTTTCTTGTAAACTAGGCTAGCTCGGTAGTGCCCCATTCTCGTAAATTTAAAAAAAAAAAAAAAAAAAAAAAAAAAAAACTGTTAATAGCTGCGTAACATGCTATGGGAAGTGCATTCTGTGCAGAGGTGTAATACTCTCGGGGCCTAAGTGCCATTTCTGTTTAATTTTCTGTTAGAATTTTTAGAGTTAAAAGAACTTTTTATGAAAAAAATTGTTGTTTTTTTTTTCGTTCTTTTTGTTCCTTACTTTCGTTTGTTCTTTCTCTCTGTCCGGATAATATGTGTGTTATAATACTAAAGTGTGTTCTGGCGTCGCGTCAAGCCAGTTCACATTTGTTTTCGCCTCAAAAATGTGTGGTAGAGTACAAAATTGTAGCAATTAATTAGTAATAAATCATTTGACATGCTTCATTCCGGTGTTCTGACATGGCTATTCCAGCTTGACGCACCTGGGGTGCGGATGCAAGCCGTTACGATTCAGAATCAGGGCGCCGGACGCGTGATCGGAGTATGAAGTACTAGGGCAGTTACGAGGCAGTGAACCAATGAAGGGAGAGGGGGGTTGAGGCAGATATCACTGCTTTACATTGCGGTATACTTCGATATATTTGTATAGTCACTTGACGCAAGTCAGCGGTTACAGTATCGTCCATTCGGGAGCTTGAACATCACTATGGTAACAGATTAATAGTCAAGTGCCAATATAAATATAACGAAGTATAGAGAGATATTAGTATTACGTTATGCTGATATTGTTTTTTATTATTCCTTCTTTTTTCCTTTTTTTCCCTTTTTCTTTCTTCCTTTTTTCTTTCTTCCTTTTTTCCCCTTTTTCTTTCTTCCTTTTTTCCCCTTTTTCTTTCTTCCTTTTTTCCTTTTTCTTTCTTTTTTCCCTTTTTCTTTCTTCCTTTTTTCCCTTTTTCTTTTTTCCTTTTTCCCCCTTTTCCTTTTTTCCCCTTTTTCTTTCTGCCTTTTTTTCCCTTTTCCTTTCTTTCTTTTTTTCCTTTTTTTTTTCTTTCATCAATTGCTGAAATAATTCCTGTTACTCAAGTCTTATTCAAAAATATAAAAAATATAAAAAAAATTAAAGAGTTACTGTATGATGTATAAACATGACCATTAATTGAAATTATCTTTTCATTACTAATTGTTTATTAATTGAATATTATATTATGAAGAAAATATTTTGAACTGATTTCAGAACATATTTTGTGAATTTTTAAAACCCTTTTATGAAAAATTCTGATTTACAGTTATCTACTTAATATATTTCATTTATAAAAAAATATTTTATTTTACACCAAATTAACATCAGTAAAGTAAATATATAATGTCCAATCCCATTGATGCCTCCAAATTCTATCACACACAATGTGGAAGTGGGGTATATGATGATAATTCTATATTTACAAAACTAGAGCCTACAACTAGTGCATATTTTGGAATCAGAACGAAATATTCAGAAAAACTTTTAATATCTGAGACACCAGACACCAAAATATATGTTGACTAGTGTTATCATTAATTTGAATATTATTACTATTATTATTATTACTATTACTATTATTATTATTATTACTATTACTATTATTATTATTATTACTATTACTATTATTATTACTATTACTATTATTATTAGCCAACTAAAATCCCATTAAGGGCAAGGGCCTCCGAATCATAGTGGGAGGTGGCAGGTGGAGTGGTGGGAGGTGATCGTGAAACCATCCCAGCATTCCCCTTATGAAAATTTTCCATACCACACAGATTACTTCACAGTGAGCACATTTCAGTGTTAGAACTATCAAATATTAAAATTGTTTGTTGATGATGATGATGATGATGATGATAATAATAATTAAAAATAATAATAATAATAATAATAATAATAATAATAATAATATAAAAAAATAATAATAGCTTGTAATCTCTTCTATATGGTGGGGAACTTCTCTTGCCCAAGGCTTCGGGAATCCGAAGTGAGATGCAAATTCAGACATTGTAAAGGAAACCGACCTTGCGTGTACGAGATGCTCAAAGTAAATGCTTAAGTGTTAGTAATGAGTTCGCTCAAGGTGGATGTTGGAAGTGGAAAATGTCAAATCATGAAAAAGTATCAAGGAATTTCTCTAATACTAGAAAATCAGATCAGTCTGGAAATTTGTGCTGTATTTTATAGGTAAACCATGTTTATAATATTTTTCACTTGAATTGTGTCTTATTTGGCTGTAATAGTGGGATGAAAAAATCAGTTTAACACCACTCTTTTGTTCTTCATTTTCTGTAGCCATGCACCCAATTTTGAACAATGATATCAACTTTCACATATATGTATATATTGCTTATTTATGGGAGATATCCTTCCAATTTTTGGGTTAGTTACATCTTTTTTGATGCACATGCAATGAAGGTATTTAATTCTAATGCACTAACATCAACTAAACTCACTACTCATTACGTAGGTTCATTTCCGTAGTTCCTTCCTCATTTCCAGTGAATAGAATAGAATTTTATTATCACATGTCATGTTTCGTACAATCATTTTCATTTCAACATCAATGTTTATCTTGATGCTCCTGTTAGAAAGCATTTGTGTACTGACTAAAAAAAATTTTCAACAAGGAAAATGAATAATTTAGTTTTAAATGTCTTACTTTCGATCTCCTAAACTAACCTCAAGAAAATTTGGAAAATTTGGATGTATCAGAACAGCTTCTCTTGTTATTGCCCTTGGCTGTTAAATGAAATCATGTGTGTTTAATAGAATTTTTTGGGGAAAAAAACATTATATCATTTTTTACTGGTCAAATTAGCAACATCAATGTTGCTAATATAATACTTCATTTACAATTTGTAAAATTATCATGTGAAAAATTAAATTTTTTAATTTTAATTTTGAGAAACAATTATTGGCCTTCCTATTCTTAATGAGTGTCATGTCTGCCCCACCAGGAACAATAACGTCAGTAATTCTACGTGTTCACTAAAAATCATACTGACATTCATGTACTTTTGTATTAAATGCACAAACAATGCTTAATAAACAAACATTTCAAAAAAATTTTACTGAATTGTTTTACTTTAGAATTTAATTTGTTATCCTGAAGTGGTAGAGGGGAGGGGAGTTTTGAGAAATAATAAAAATTTGCCATCTCCACTCTAAAGGTCTTTGAGGCAGTTGCTCATTACATTATTTTTTTATTTTATTTCATTCTTGCTTATTCCTTTGTTTTCTTTTCCTATGCCTGCAAATAGAATTGTTATAAATAGCTGCCTCTAATGATTTATTTTCAGGCCTGTATATGTGGTTGGGAGAGTAATGTAAATTTTGAAATTTCATCAGAAAGCAATTTTTATTTACATTTAAAAATACTTTTTTGAATAAAATAGTTTTTTCTCTAACTAGATGCTGTATGGTTTTATGGTCATCACAAACTGTGAAATAACTTTTAAGATGTTCATTGGGAAATTAAGAAAATTGTTATGCACATTTGATATCTTTTGATACGTATGATTTCTTTTTTGTCATTGTGAATGCTAATATTTTGATTCTTGTGGTGTGGTATAGTGTATGTTTCACCTCCACCGGTTGGACCAAAGCCGTGCACGCTAACCTGTCCTGTTTGTCACCAAAAAGTTCGCACTACTACTACTGTTACAAATGCAGGCTCAGCTCATGCCATTTGCATTCTTATGTGTCTTTTGGGGTAAGTTTTCCACATTGCTTTTTTTAATGGGTTGAGCTATTTTGTAAATGTAAATAATTGGGTATACAGTTTAAACCTTCCGAAAAATTACATTCTTAATGAATTATTTTTCATCTAAATGAAATGACCCTTCTTTATTTCTATAAAACCAAAATGAAAGTTAAATTTTCTTTAATGCATTTGGAAGAATAAATTACAAATAAATGATAAATGACATTATCTGTAAAATTAAACTTGAAATATTCTTTTCACTTGTTCCACAGTTGCTGCTGCTGCTCTTGCCTTCCATATTGTTTTGATAGTATGAAAATTACTAAACATGAATGCCCTAGCTGCAAATCGTACTTGGGATCTTACAAACCTTAGTGCACATTCATATTATCAAAGGTTTGGCTTAAAATATTCTCTTTTATGAAATTACTCTTGACGGTGCTTTGTGTGCCTCAATATTCAGTTGTTGTAGCTGGCAACTCATGGTTTTTTAAGGAATATCCCCAAATATATATATATATATTATTATATATATATATATATATATATAATATATATATTATATATATATATATATATATATATATATTATATATATATATATTTCATCTATAGTGAGGTTCTTTGGTTTTTTATACCATGGTTGGTGTGTCATAGCATGGGGATTATTGCTAGTGTATAATATGAATTAATAACTTCCAACAGAGTACTACTTCTCACTCAAGATATTCTGATTTCCCAAACAATTGAGTACCCTCTGAAAACTTTTCGTATGAAGTGCAGTAATTCAGAATAATTTGTAGCTATGAGTGCTTTTATTCAACCGACATTGTCTTCTTTTGCCAATATAAGTTGTAAATACCAGATAAGTATATTTTTATTTTAACCCTGAATTTTACTTTATGATTTATTATTATGAGAAATTGAAATTTCTTTACTGGTTATGGGTGTATTCATGGAAAAGTGTGCTATGAATTGATTTGAAGAAATCTTTTAATGCATTGGAACTAATTGTGTTCTCTTTGCTTCTTATCTTTTGACTGTAAATATTCCAATCGTTCAAAATTCTGTGTAAAACAATGCATAATATTTCTTTTAGTTTAATTATAACAGATACATTGTACTGTTCTTTAAATTATTTTCAATACACCAATTTTTAATTGTGTGAAATCAGTCTGCATTAAACCATGTTGGAGAAATATTTTTTAAAAAAATTTGTGAAATTCACTACCTTTTTACTAAGTGGCATCGTAACATACATTTGTTTTATTGATAATGTCTTTGATTTGTGGAATAGGTCTTGAATTTGCAATATATTGTGCCTGCATAGGATTGCACTCAGCATGATTCACCCCACAGTATTTAGAAATATTACTTAATGTCTTTGAATAAATTTGAAATACTTAAATTTATCTAATTGGAAATATGAAGCAAACGGTTACAATTATGAATTCTTTTTATTACTTTGTTTTATAACATTCCGTAAAGTAATTATTGAGAAAATATTAGTACAAATCTGGTATGTCCTTCAAATTGCCTGGAATTTTTATTAAAATAATAATTATTATTATCATAATTTTTTACCATTTCCTAAAAATTAACTAATTCATTAATTCTTGAGATGAAAATCAAGTAGACTTTGGTTAAAGTTCAGAAATTTGCCCATAGTACACAGGCATTTATATTTGTATTGTTGGAGGAGGTGAATTTAATCACTCAACTAGTCATGCAGAGTTCAGTCTTGTATAAAATGCTAATGGACGTATACTATTTGGTAGGTGCTATGAAAGATTCACTTCTATAAAATGGATAATTCAGATAGTTGTGGTGATGTATTACATAAAAGATTTTTACAAAGACAATGTATGTTTGTTACTTCCCTGTGCTTGCTGTATTAGATCTGCTGAGAAGAATACTTCTTACACATTTTTATCTGTATATTGACTTTGTAAACAACTTCATAAAATGGTAAAAATATTTTATTTTATCCTAATGACTTTGTGGATTGGTTATCAATGTTTAAATTGTACTGAAATGTGTATAAAAAATTTCTTACAATGGTAAATTTGTAATTATTTCATCCAATAATATTTTTAGTGTATTGGTCATAATATAGTAACAAATAAACTTTGCAGTGCTCAATCAGTTTTTGAAAAACTGTTTTTTATTGTGAATTGAATTAAATAATAATAAAAATTATCACAAAGTGGCTAGGATAGGATATCATTAGGCTATATAAGAATATTACATTACATGTGTTTAAAATTGATGATTATTAAAAATAGGCAATAGGAGATATTAAGGAACTTGTGCAAATGATCTTGTTATTAATATTTCTCTACCAAATAGTAAATGCCTATTTTAACACCATTTAATATGGAAAATTATTTTCAGTGTTTACTTGTGAATTTTGATATTGCAGGAGTTTTGCTCTACTTCCTGTTCTTTCCTAGTTTTGATTTCGTTTTTGACTGAGATTTGAAACAAACTAGTAGTTAAAAACAAATCCTTCCTCGAGTCGGTGTTTAATTTGCTTGTCATTGATTGCCATGTTGTAAAGGAATCAACATTTCAGGGAACCATTAGTTTTGAGAAAGACCATATTCAAATATAATATTCATTCCCATTAAAATGATTTACTGTTAAATATTGGGCTTTTTCTTAAGTTATTCCATGTAATTTTACATTGTGGAAAAGGTATTGAAATTAATACATTATGTACTATATCAAATGAAGGAGTTGTGAAACATGTTTCTATGAAAGATTGTTCTTGTTTATGTACCTGAATGCAGAACCTTCATACTTGCCACTTTGCTATTCATGTGTGAAAGTTTGTTTTGCGAGTTTTTTGAAATGTTCTCTTTGTATTCATATTTACCATATAGTTGAATTGTTGTGCTGTATCTTAAATTTTAGTTACTGTAAGGATAGTATTATCAAAAACATACAACGCATTCATATTTATTCCCTTTATTACTTTTTCAGCTCATGATATTTAATTTCTCTGTTGGGAAGGGAAAATTATAAAGGAATTGATTGTTGTTGACTAAGAGTTAAGCTAAAGTTGTTGTTCTGTGATAACATTATTATGAATTTCATAATGTGGAAAGTTGATTTTCAAAGTGAGATTCTTCCTTGTTGAAAGAAGTGCCTGGAGGGACCATACTTCCATTTATATTTTGATAGATTATTCTTTTGTATTTTCTGTGCTGATTGAAATTTTTCGTTATTTGTAGTAATTGAAATGTAATTGTGATTGCAACAGATTGTTGAGGATTAGAGGTTTGCAAATGTTACTTTGAAATAACAAATGAAGGAAAGAAATCTTTATATACAATATTTGATATGTAGAAGTTGTAGAAAAAATTGAAGTGCCATTTCTTTTTTCAAAGATTCATACTTTTTAATATGGTAGAAAAAGTAGTCTTCTTAATCATGAAAAGTTGGAAAAGTTAATTATAGAATCTGAAGTGTAATTCAGGTTTAAAGCATTCCATTTAAGGAACCACACACATTTCTTATAAGAAATAGATTGCAGTGAAATAGCTGTAAACTGTGGTAAATTGTACCTTGACATCTACTGATTAAGTCTCAACAGGCATGTCATCCAAAAATTTATGATTTTCGAGTTAGGCTATCAAACGATTTACAATGATAAGTTATATCGAGCATGTTATAATGGATGTTTGTGCATGTTTATACCTATGCAAATGATTTAGGTGTCAGATTATGATTTACAGCTTAACATGATAATGAATGTAAATAAGTTTTAGTCCAAGACTTCTGAAAGAAGCTAGCCAATTTTTAGCAGGACAGTTCTTGTCAAGCATGCAAATCAATAATAAATTCCTTAATAATTGGCAAACAGAACATGTAGGTTTTGAGATATAATATAATAAAGGGATTGAAGCTATTTGACCAGATCCCAAAAGAAATGTGTTGTTTCCAGTAACAAAAAAACTGTAACAGAAAATGTTCTGTCATAAAATATTTTTCCTCTTTCATGTTTTTTGTATGATTTGTTTTGGATCATTAATTTTTATATTGTTTATAATAATATTAAATAGTACTTGAAATATGATTTCAAATTTTCTCGCATTCTCATTATGCAATAAGTTTTTCTTTGTTCATAAGAATTGCACTTTCTAAAGATTTTTGTCATGTGAGCAGAAGTATGCCATTATTTTACAGAGTGTTAATGTTGTATATTGTATGAACATATAGTAGACTATAAAATATGTGTGACATTGTGATACTGATTCTTTTTTTAATAAATAAACTTTTTAAGAGTTTCATGATTTCTTTTCATAAGAACTTTATGGTTGGATATGGGTAAGAGGGATTTGTAACTGGGATTCATTAGATAACCCTAGTCACTTCACCAACTTATTTGTGTAAAATTTCACAGGACCAGGGTTTTCCAGTAATAGTGGCAGAAACCACATGTTACCATGTAATGATTTTAGAAAGGATAAGAAGGTTAAAAGTTCACCAAACTCTAGTGACATGAGTAGTTAAACTATGACTACATAAAAAAAATGTTTGAAAAGTGTTGAAAAAATTCAATTCAACCATTGTTGTTGTTTTGTTTTGTCATAGTTTCCATTTTTAGATGCAGTAACATTTTCTTTTTTTGTTGACTGGCACTAGCATTGAAATTAATTGTGCTATTACAGTAACTACCATTTCACATTATTTGTAACTTCTGCAAGTTTGGAATATTGAGAGGCTTTAACAAAAATTGGACGTTAGCCATTGTTGTAAGCATACCACGCACTATTCAAGAAAACAAATACCAAAAAATTTGAATCTATTTATGACAAAATCTTGTTTTTCAATTGCCTTGATTTTGCAAAATATTACCTGAAAATCACTCATGTTTTGGAAAAATTGTACATGACCTCATTTAAAGATTTAATGTTCAGGAATAGATTTCATTAAGAAACAAGTGTTGCAGAATGGCACAGATTTTCTCATTCCACTTTGTTGACCTCTGTCGACTAAAAGAATACAAGGGGCTCTTGCTGAACCTACCATTTATTTATTTATTTTACGATAAAAACTGTGAGTAATGTGCTACGCTACAGGGGGAAGTGCATTCTGTCTGTACATATTTTCTTAATTCAGGGATCCCCACCCTAAGTCATATAGAAGTTGAATTCCAAATGCGGAAAGAAATGAGTATCTTTGGCAAGAATTTCATGCAATACCCAAGGAAAACTGAAGGCCACCCACACCTCAAAAACAATCAGAGCGTATGTGCAGTATAGCAGACCTGTCATGTGCCATGAGCGCCACTTGCATGGAGAGCTATTTGGCTTTCGTCACTCACAAAAAAAGGTGAATGTATTAGTTTTCAATTAAGGAATTAAACTTTATATAACAGATGAAATAAAATAAACTTTTTAAACAATCTAGCAATGTTTGTCAATATTGTGATAGTCAATTCATTAACTTGGTTAGCATACATGTAGCAAAGCAGAAAGCAGTAGCATAGCTTCTGATGGTGTTACCCCACCCCCATAAATTAAATGTGTCTAATATATTACTGAATAGTTTATACATTATATAATAATAGTTATTTACAATATTAGTGTCGTAATACATCTGATTACCATACGAGATTGGAAAATTGCCAAACGAGTCCCTTAGGACGAGTTTGGTAACCAATTGAGTATTGTAATCAGATGTTACGGCACGAATATCGTACAACAGTTTATCCACTTTGTAAAAATTTGTTAGATTTAAGATGAAAATTTTCATTTAGTATTCACATTTTTCCCCTTTAAGTGGCAACACTGTTCTTAACAAGGAGAACAATTGAAACGCACATGGTGTACACATTTCGACAACATGAGCGAATGCAGTTCAGACTTGGAAATAGAAATAGCAGTAAATGCTGCTATAGATTATTTGTTACCATATAAATGAAAGAAGAACTATGAGCGTGAGTACTCAATTTTTAAGGATTGGTGTGAAAACAAAAACATTCATTGCATATCAGAAAAACTTGCAGAAGGGTATGTGAAATCGTCAGTAGAAAACAAGAAACAAATTGCTATGAAAATTATGGGGGAAAATAGTATTTCAAATACTAATACAAATTGTCAGGCTTCAACATCATCTGGAATTACAATTTCAAATTGCAAAAAATTTGTTGTTAATGTGTATAATAATTAAAACATTATTATTGTTATTATTTGAAAATTTGTTAACAAAGTGTTTTTCATAATAAATTATTTGATTAATTTTGTTATTCTCAATAGTAGACCATGGAATAGTGCTCGTCTCAGAATAACCCTACTCGTATGCCATTACTGCACTAGTGTGGTAATGATAAAGTACTTCATTACGAAACTGATTATCATAGCATAATGTTTCACGTTACCTAACCAAAGTGGATAAAAATAAGTACATTTGCACATGACATTTATTTATAATATATTTAAAAAATATAATTCACAATAATTTAAATATTTTGAAATAAATCATTACATAATTCCAATTAAAATGTTCTAATTGGTCACCCCTAGATGACACCTGGGGGGGGGGGACCCCCCTCCCCTCCTCATCTCTCTTTACGCCTCTAGCAAGAAGTATTAATGGTGAAACTTTTCGGAATGTCTGAAGCTACGTGTGTCTTTTTTCAGAATCAGAATCTGCACGCTGGAAAATTGAAAAATTCTGTGCGTGTGGTTCTTAACCCTCTAATGCCCAAGGTAATTTTGTGAGCATAGAGCTCGCCCTTTGTCGCGTTCGTGCGCGAATCGGAGCCGTTGGAGTCCTCTTTAACAGGTGGACTGCATGGGTTGAAGCTGTTAAACAACTTCCTCGATAAAGTCCTTTTCGTAATACTGTCCGTTAATATATCTGCATAACGCAACTCCGAAGAGGAATGAAAAGGTGATCTTCATGGCCGCTGGCCGTTGAGGAGCCAATTGTTCTTCGAACTATTAATTAAAGTAAGAAAACAGATGAGAAACAACAAAAGAAACATTGAAGATCGACTTTTCATTCCTCTTCGGGGTTGCGTGTGTGTACACACACACACACATAGTGATATAATGAATTACTAAATTCATTTTTTTTCTTTTGTTCGCCTCGCCTCGAAGTGGGGTAAGGGAATGCTCTAAAAGTACCAAAAATTACAATAACTTTTTTAAGTAGCAATTTTCTTCCAATAAATATGTTATATCATCTTACGATAAAATCTTGGTATTCTTGTAAATGTCACTTATGGAGTGAGAATCGTATAAATTTGAAATGGAAGATGGCGTTGCACTCCGTTTTAAAAGCAATATTTATATTAAATTTTTCTTATAAAAATTTGGTATTACAAAAACGATTGAAAGACACACGGCCGATATCACAAATAGCAGACGGCTCGTGATTTGGTGTTTGTCGACCTAATGACATTATTAACTCTACGTTCTCCAAAACATGACATTGATGTATTTACTTACGTCAAAAACTGTGTGACGTGCTATGGGGAGAAGTTAAGTTGAAGTTACATTTATGTCCAGAAGCAAAGGGGCCATCTCAGCATTTGCTCAAGGATCAGGGAAACGAAAACCTGATCGAGATGGGGGGTTTTGACCCATAAGCTGAAGTACAATACTTGTTACAGGTTCTTTAGAATTGTACAATCCAAATGATAGAGAATACACTTAATGTTGTTAAAATTAATATTACTTTCCTTTTGGATGCTTGGTATAGTTTAATTATATAGAAACAGTTGCGCAGCAGAAAAGATTTTACTTGGAACTTAAACTGTTGTATCGAATTTAATAGTTTAATGTCATCTGGCAAGGTGTTGCAAAATAATGTACATGTATTGTGTGTGACTGTTTTATAGTGAGCTGTTGATACTGTCACTTGATGGCTATGATTACTACGTTAGTGTTGTAGTTATAGATAACAGCGTTTGCTGAAAATATATTCCAGCCCTTAAGAAAATCATTTTTTACAAAAAAAACACCGATTCATATGTGAAGAGACAAGGTAATGGTAAAATACCTAGATTAATAAAGAGAGGCTGACAAGAATCACTTGGGTGGGATTTAATTATTATTCGTACAATTATTTTTTGTAATCTAAAAGCCTAAGAGCTATAATATGTATTTCTCCAGCATAGTATGCCATATCGGGAATGAACATTCGCGAAATGTACACAACGAGCAGTATGGAGGCTGACCGAATAGAAAAGAATTTTGAAAGCACAAAGAACTTAGTTTAGTGTTCAATTCATTTAAATGGACGTTCCATTTAAGGTTTGACTTAATTGAAAGCCCTAACAATTTTGTTACCTTAATATCAGTCAATGGCACACCGTTTATTTTCAATGGAGCACTCAGCTGCTTATTTGAAATGGAAAACTGCATTTAAACCGTTTTTCTTTAATTTACTAGTATTTTGTTATTATGGAACCAAATTGAAATATCTGATATTGTAGAATTTACGGTTTTGTTTTCATTGCAAACAATATTCCTATCATCCGCAAAAAGGACTATTCTTCCGTTTTTAATCTTCGAGGGCATATCTCTGATATCGTTGTTTAAGGTACGAACATAACCAATCTAGAGCAACACCACGAATTCCATACCAAGGTAATTTTGAAAATAAAATGCTTTAATCAATGACGTCAAAAGCTTTTGAAAGATCTAAAAATATTCCACTAGGTGCTTCGTTTTGATCCATGGTTGGGGCAACACCTTTAAAAAATGAAAGTATGGATGTATCCATAGATTTTGATTTTCGAAAGCCATGTTGGCAATCTGAAAACGCATGTTGTTTACTAAGGAAAGTATTCGTACGTAAAAAAGGAGAGGAAGGAAAGAATTCGTATGTAAAAAAATCTCTAATATTTCTTAAAAATCCGACGGAAGAAAAATTGGCCAATAATTTTGAATTTCATTGTTGTTACCTTCTAATAAAAGCGGCTTAATCTTATCTATTTTAAAAATATATGAAAAAATTCCTGTGAAAAAGGATTCATTAAATATGTGAGTTAACGGGTGTATAATGGCGGGCGTACAAGTCTTTAATAAATAGTCCGGAAGCTCATCTAAACCGGCCGAATATTTATTTTTTATCCTACCGATTATTTTGAGAATTTCACTGGAAGAAGTTTCAGAAACGAACATCGCACCTAAAATTTTGGGGTAAAAGTCTGATGTAGAATTTTGTGGTTGAAGACCCTTAGTGAGATCGACAGTAATTCTTGAAAAGTATTGGTTAAAGAAATTAGCCACTCTTGCCGGATCGTTCACATTTCTATCGTTATCTTTTAAAACATCAGTCTCTACCAGGTTTGTAGTTGATTTGGTCGAATTTTTTACTATATTCCACATTGCTTTTGTTTTATTATTTGAGCTCAAAATATCGTGATCATGTTTCATGATTTTAGCCTGCCGTATGACTTTTCTTAACAATGACGTGTTTGTTTGCTTGTTTTTTGAAGTAGAGGAGGAAATCTTGAGACATGTTATGATGTTTAGAAATGAAAGAATTCCTTTGTTTTTACATGATGTCTTAATCCCTTGTGTTATCCAAGAATTGATTTTCCATGTATTATTTCATTTTCTTTTTCGAAGAGGGAAGCAAGTGTTAAAATGAAGTGAAAGAGTTGAAAAAAAGAATTATATTTATCGTTTGTATCAACAGTATTGTCAACCGCGGCCCATGACCCATGCAGCAAGTAATTGATGAATAATTTTATTTACTTTAAGTGAAATCTACTCATACGTGTATTATTTATTGTGTCAGTGTTCGCATTTCGGTTGATCCGGAGTTTAAGATGCCACCAGTTCCCTAGGTTCACTGATTCGGTTCACTAATCTCGTGATTCACAAGTTTACAGTTGCGCGGTTCACTTCAATCACTAGAGAATAACTTTGCTGACATTGATTCAAAGTATAAATATATACACAATTTCACAATGCCATATGAAGTTATACATTTTTCCAATTTCGAAACATTTTTTTCTTCATGACGACACATTTTAAATTTCAATTTACATTTAGAATTACACTTCATGACTCTCGGTATATCCGGAGTTTAGGGTGGCACCGGTTCCTTTGGTTCACTGATCCGGTTCACTAGAGGGGAATCGACTCACTGAACTGAATCCTTGTTTATTGTTCGCATGTTGTAATGGTCACCATGTTATCGCAAGAATTATAATTTCTATATAACACACATGCTACTTAAACTATCATTACTACTCAAAGCCGAAATTTAATTACCAAAAAAAAACGTCTTATCTACTTAACACTTTTTATATGCTCTAGAATTCGCAGTATATTTCACTAACACTTTCTAATTAAACATTTTTATTATTGGGGGGCTATCTCCCCCATACCCCCCATTTTAATAATATCAAATCAACCAGACTATTTTTTCAAACAAAGATAGCAGTATTTTATTAGAAAAAAATATAAAAAATCAACTCACATAATTGCTGAAATTATAGATAATATATTATTAGATTATTAAAAATACTACAGTAGTAAAATGAGTGTAACATATCTGTACTAATTACGTAGAACATCCTTATAACACGAAAAACTTCAATGATTCATCAACGTATCACCAAATCTACTTATATCTGAAAAAATACACTCTCTTTACTTCTTATGAACTAAAGTTCAGTAAATAAGTCTCCTCTCAAACCAAGAATCCTTTCGTACAGACATTTTCACACAATGACTATTTTCGCCTCTGACTCTACAAATCCCCTCATAACCATTTGTTCTTCCTTTCTCTCGGTAAATTTCATATCTTTCTTGCATTCATTACATAAATGTCGAAAGAAAACCCACTTTCTGACACCACTGAATCATATTCAAACTTTCCTCTCGGCGCAAATCATGAATAAATCCTGAATTCATACCATCTCGGTATGAACACAAAACTATTAAAAGACAACTTGAAATGACAAAAAACAGGCATATCCACGCCACCAAAGTCTTAACAATTTTACAATTCATAAAATTATGAAGTAAATAATTTTGTTGTCAGAGCAACAACTAAATGTGTTATTAGGAGGTGTTTTCTTAGTAGTAGAAGTAAAGAGAGTGTGTTTTTTCAGATCTGCACTGTATTTATAGGTAAATTAACAAAGAAGATCCTATTGTTTAATATTTTAATTAATGAAATTGTAAATTTTTTGTCCTTTTAATTTTTACTTTTCACTTTATCTTCAATAGATCCACATTTGGTTGCCTGAGGATGAAGCAGTTGGCTCGGATCATCTTTCAGACTGTACCTTCGAGACTGGATAAAATATTGCTGATTTTCTAGGGAAGTATATTCTTGAACCCCAATAATGACAAGCCATGGTGCTTTAAGAGAGAAAATATTCAATTAAAATAGAATACTAATTAAAAAAGTTAACTAAACGGAACACTAATGAATTTTCTCTTTTTGTTCCAGGAAACTTCCACTGACACAAGGAAACAACAAATGTTATATATTTACCACAATTAATTAAAATAAATATTTCCTACCTTGTTAATTTCTTTCTTTAATTTGTATATGGTTAAAATTTTGTGTATTGTATATTGTATATTGTATATATATATTGTATATTGTGTGTACTGTAATAATTGTAGGTTTGTGTATTGTATTGTGTATTATATATTTTTTTAATTTGGATACTGTTTTTTGATAATTTTCTTTTCTTTGTATTAACATATGTTTTTATATAGATTCTTTTAAGCATGATAGGATTCTGTTTTGTAATACTGTTTATAAATTGTTGCTTTTCTACCATATCTCAGATTTTGGTTTCTATGAAAGCTTGCTTGAACTGCATCCAAGCGAAGTAATTTCTCATTCAGGATGCAACTGCTGAATCGTATTAAATTAGTAAAAAAATTATTATATTATTGTTTATTATATAAATTGTGTCCCTGTGTAATGGAATAACAATTCCACACCTTTGGTCAAGGGCTACATAAATCTCGTGAAATTACATATATTTATGTACCTTAACAGGACATTTTTAATACCCATACCATTTATTCTTTTAACATCATAGAGATGTTCTATCGAGATTTAGTATTTAAAATATTTATTTGAAAATGAATGCTTGTAAAGGAAACAACTCTCAAGAAAATTTAGTAAAGCTTTTAGTTGTAGATCAAGACGTGCATTGAAAAGCATAACATTAGTGAAATATAAAACAATCATTTAAACACATTTGCGTTATGAGAGCATAGTACCAAGTTTGATAGTCGGGGTGTTTTAATTATAAATAAACCCCTCATCACCACAAAAGTGATTGAACCATTTGCTGTGAAACGTCCAGAAAAGGTATTTGAACGTCCCTGAAAAATCAATTTTCTTTCTATTTACATTCGTGGCAGTTTTCTTTTATTGAATGTGATATTACGTTAAGACATTTTCCCACTTATGTATAAATAAATTTCTATATTTCCAGGACTCGCGTGCGTGCATATAGCTAAACGAAACTCAGACATCTCTTTAGTGTTGTCTAGCGTGAACCGTAAACAAACACTACGAAGGGGCGTAACTAAACAGCTTGACGCGGCGGAGGGATACTTCTCTGAAGTACACGTGATGTTCACTTGTTTCCCGATCTGTCACTTTATCCATCCTTATGAAAATTCTTTTATACCAGTGGATTTCTAGAGTCAGAGGCGAGAATGGTCATAGCGTGAAAATGTCTGTGTGAAAGGACTCTTCTTATTAATTTACTGAACTTCAGTTCATAAAAAGTAAAGTGTGTATTTTTTTAGATAAAAGCCGATTTGGTGATACGTTGATGAATCATTGAAGTTTCTCGTGTTATAAGGATGTTGTACGTAATTAGTTCAGATATGTTACACTAATATTCCTACCACAGTATTTGTAATACTATTAAAATGCTATAATTTCAGCGATTATGTGAGTTAATTTGTTTATTTATGTTTAAGTAGAAAGTCTTAGTGAAATATACTGCGAATTCTAGAGCATATAAAATGTGTTAAGTAGTAAGTTGCTTTGTTTTGGTAATTAAAGTTTGGCTTTGAGTAGTAATGATAGTTTAAGTAGCATGTGAGTGTTAGATAGAAATTATAATTCTTGCGATAACATAGTGAACATTACAACATGCGAATAGTAAACAATGATTCAGTTCAGTGAGTCGATTCCCCCTCTAGTGAACTGGATCAGTGAACCGGTGGCATCCTAAACTCCGGATATACCAGCATTTCTTATAAGAATTTGTGCATCGTGATCACTGTACCCTAAATATTTTGTTTCAATTTCATGTCGAGGAGTGGTTTTGGTAATTATTATTTGATGGATAGCCTTCTTTGAATTCAGTGTGATCCCTGTTGGATTTTTTAGTGTAATATCTAAACTGAAGGAACGAATTAAGTTGAGAAACAGCTCTTTTTCGAAAGATTCTACCAGAAAAACAATCCTAAAATATCCGCTTACAACAATGGATTCAAAAGAGCGATCGCTGACTTTGTTTAGTGTTATCTCTTTTAGGAACTCTCTTTTAGGAACATAATATAATCTATTGCTCTCTTTGTTGGAAGCCTGTATATGCAAAGTAATATAATTTTTAGCGTAGGAAGATGTACTACAGATAATTGTACGAATTGTACACTCGTATTGAGAGACTCCTATTTCTTTTTATATTTAATTTGTGAAATACCTCATTTTAATGACTACTTTTCTTCGTTGCCCGACTAATATTGCATGTATCTCTATTATTATTCTTCAACATCAAAGATTAGGCCTGAAGGCCTCTTCAACACTGATGTCAATCCGCCGAGTCTTTGGTCTTCCGACTCTTCTTTTGCCAGCTGGTACATAATTTATTATTTGGTTAGGGAGTCTGACCTCGTTCATTCTAACAATATGGTTGTACTAATTGTATTTCTGTCTTTCGACTGTTTCTAGGAGGTTAAAAATATTTGGTTCGCAGAAACTTAATTTCGTTCCTTTGAATTTTTATTTTTATGATATATTGAACGTCCAATTTTTGCATCCATAGGTTAGTATTGGGGATGGCATGCGTTTTATAGTTTTGATTGAGTTTCCGGGTTTTGTTTCTTAATGTTTTTCTTATTGTTCCACAAATTCTCTGGAATCTACTCAGTTTGACATCAAGATCGCTTTCTATTAGATAGGACACAGCGCCGCAGCCTAAGTAATGAAAGGTGCAAAATTGTTCTAAACTTTTATTATTTAGAACTGTTTGCACCTGGCATGTTCTGGACCTACAAAAGCCATGGTTTTAGATTTGGAGACAGATATCTTTAGATGATATTGCTTCATTACTTTTTGTAATTTTTACTCCGCTATTTGTAGGTCTTTTCCAGATTCTGCCACAAGTAGTTGATCATCTGTAAATATTAGTCTTGTAGGGCATGTTACCTATACCCCTTCCAGGTGATGTTTGCCATTCTTCTATAGCCAAATCTATGTATCTATTAAACAGTGTCGGTGATAATGGACAACCTTGATTGTCAGAAGTTGTATTTCTGTGCTTGTCATGTATTTTTGTGTTAAAGATTTTTTATGATTTTAATAAGATGGTTAGGATAGCCTTTAGTAAAGAACCAGGTCACACTTCACCTCTTTGTCACGTAAAGCAAATATAATAGTCATCTAAGGCACAAACGTGTAATAATAATATTGTCGGAAAGCCTAAAGCATGGTACAAATACAGTTCACTTCTTCAGAAACATTTGATTGAATTTCTAAAACTTGATGTAGGTACTGTATAGTAAGTAAAGTAATATATTTTTCAGATGGAGCAAGTGCGCAAGTCTTATATAAGAACCGAAAAAAGTTTATTATTTATGATTTCAAGAAAAATATTTTGAATTCTGAATGGCATTCTTGGCTACTTCCCACGGGGAAGGGCCTAGAATTGGCGACACCACCAAAAGATTGGTCACACGAGAAAATCTGCCGCCATTTCATGATCCAATGACATCACAGAAATTATTCGAATGTGCAAGAAAATGTTAGTGGTATTTGTTTCATTTTTTGGAAATTGATGGCCATAAACAATAATGTGTTTTATTGAAATCCCGGTATGAAAAAGTGAAACTATTTATACAAAAATACACTTTCGTGTATCTATTATTTCATTAACTTTTGTAAAATGTATATTAATGAGTGAATAAAAGTAAACTTCAACTTCTACTTCTACAATTTCAACTATTCATTCCTAACATTGTCATTTTAATGATAAATAGACGGAGTGCATTTGACTTCATACGGCGCGAACCTGGATGCCGCTGCCCTCCTCACGCCGGATGTTTGATTGGGAAAGTTAATTTTCTGCAACTGTATTTATGCATATCCCATTCTGAAATTTTGTGCAATAATACAAGGAAATGTAGTGAGTTTAGTGATACTTTTATATAACATTTTTTTGCGATTTAAATATAGCTTAAAATCTACGAAAAATAAACAATTTCAATTTTTGAGTACTTTTGGTACAAATATAATAAAAAGTCGTGTTATAATCTATAAAATGAAGCTAATTTCAAATCTTCAGCTTGTTAAAGGAGTTATGAGCATTTATATATGACTACACACGCTAGTTAGTAATTTTCAATTTCGAATTACTATGAAGGTATACCACTTTCATGAAAATAAAAAAAACACATGAGAGTTATTATTGCTACTAGAATGGACACATTCCCACATCAAGCATGTATTCCTATACTTGTTGATTGGTTGTCCTAACAATGCGTATTCTTTGGCTTTAAACGTTCTGTACGAGTACTGTTCGTATGCATACACTCCCATCGTAACTACTATGCTTGATGCCGATCAAAATACAGTGGGGTTTTCTGGCTTATCAAAGAATGTTGTACGACTTTAATTTTCTTGGATTACTTGGAAAAAGTTCTCATTAAATCGGGTACAAAAGAGACTTCAGAATCCAAAAATGAATTTTTACGATGCCGCTTTTGATTATTTTCAGGATGAAATAGATATGTTGGTAACTGAATCACTCGGAAAGGACTTAGTTCATAGTCGACACTTATTTTTAGGAACACTTAAGTGTTTACTTATTCGCATTTTCAATTCATAGTCGTCACTTACGTGTTTGCTTAAGCATTCACTTATTCGTATATGTGAGCTTATCTAAACCCTTAAGTGGGCCCTTATTTTTCAACTTGGAATAACATAAAAGATTTTTATGGGTTTTTGGAATTATTGAAATTAATATGGAAGATCAGATACCAAAACGATATTTGAGAGATATGGACAATTGTTCGGAAATGCATAGGCAACAATAATTTAAGAAAATATATCGTTTTGACAAGGATACGGTTGTTGGATAAGTGTTTTTGTTGCTCACTCACAACGTGAGCTTGAGGAATAGAGTATAACCATTACCACCAGTCCTAAAAATGATAATTGTACTCCGATTTAGAATACGCCAGCCTTCAGTTTGTAGAATAATTTCAGAAATATATGAAGTGGTATCAAGAAATATTAAAAAGTTCAAAAACTTCCCTTCATGTGTTGTACAGATATCATATGCCAATAATTATTCTTACTAATCACGCAAAATCGGAAAAATTCTACCTATAGCAATTATCCGCACAAGACTTTACGCATAGATGCAACGAAATGAAATTAATAATTTATTTTATGTTGAAAGTCTGTCGATGAAACCAGATGATATTCATACGCTCAAAAGAACCGGCAAAATTGTAAACAAGATTGACACGGCCTACTAGATTCGTATCGAGAAACCAATAAAACTATGTTACCAAATATTGTGTTGCGAAATATTGCCTGAGTGCGACTCTCAAATAAGTGGGGTCTGTGAAGACAAACCTGTCGTAAGGGTTCACTTATTTGAAGTAAATGCTTATTACTTAAGCGTTTACTTATCATTTAAGTGTCGACAATCAATACGGCCCTTAACCTCTGTCAAGAGTGGAATGATGTGTCAGGAATTCATTGAACGACGATTAAGAGGAAAGAAAAAAGTGGCTGGAGAATCATTAGATGACGTTGCTCTAAACAAGAAATTGAAAGAATCATGAAAACAACGATTGACCGTCTTTATAGCGGAATGAATGGAAGATTTACCCTACAAGATACTGATGAAAAATTTGACGTTTTGCTCGACATTGAGAGTCTGTGGAGGTTCGGTATTACTCGCGCAACTTTTCTTGAACGATGACCTTGATCCCCCTCCCTTGTGCAATAAACAGTTGAAGGCAAAAGCTCGCAGCGGGCACTGATGACAACCTTCCAAGCATTAAAACTTCTTTGGCGCGAAACAGAAGCTAGTCAAAGCCAGTTGCTTTCATAGTGCAGAAACCCTGTTCAGATTTATTGTAAATATCGAAAGAAATGGCAGAGTCAGGTCTAGGTCCTTCAAAGGAGTCAACAAAAACTCCCGAAAAAGTTAAGCACAAGATGCAGTTTTGACTTTCATTTCACAGACGTTGGCATTACTTAAAATAATCTAGTGGCCGACTTTGTAACTAATACCCCCACTCCACCCGAAATCGTCAATCCATCGTTCAAGAAAAGTTGTCCGAGTAATATCGGTATCAGTGTTAAAGGAGAAGGTGGTAACATGAGCTCTCACTTTTATTTTGACTTTAAAAAAATTAAATGACTTTTGAAAACAAATATAAATTAAACTTCAAGATTTTTGTAAACTATATAAATATTATCTTTCTAACTATTCGGAAAGTGGGTAAAGTTTAATAATTCAAAATAAGTAATATTTGGGAAAAACGTTATGTGCTGATATTATGAGCCCCTTTAATATATTAATGAATACATGGGTTAAAGAAACTAATTACATATTTACATACGTAATTACTTCTTTAGTACAAACATCCTTTTCAAAAATCACAAATGTAAATATCCTTTTCGGCCCTAGCGCAGTCATTAAGCGCCTACATTTCACACAATACCGTGGACCCACAGTTCTGCATGCTAGTCTGCTGAACATAGTCCACCACAAAATGAATTAAACGTTTGGTCGGAACTTTCAACCCCCACTAGTATTTCTGAATCAGACTTGAATTGATGGAATAGTCTGATTCTTCAACTTCAAGAAGTTTCCATTTGAAAACATGCTTAAGTGCAGTTTTGGTTTTCTTGCCACTCTGTTTTGTCCTTTTAAACTTTTCATTTTTACATCTGTTTTGCATCGACAAGCATCTGTTGTTTTTTTTTCTCCAGCCGCCACAAGAGCGGCTTTCACAAAGTTGATACGATGCTCTGCTTTCTGGTGAGACCGTAAAATTTACTTTCCTTGACAAGCAAATACTCGACTTACTCGTTCTCTAACTCATCAATATAGGTTTTTTTCCTAATTTAATTAAAGCTGATTCTTCCGAAGGTTTGTCAACATGAACGAGACTTTGAAGAGTAGCTCTTGGAACAAGAAACGTTTTGGAAGCCCTTTAAAAACCCATTTCTTTGTTCCCAACTGCCTCAATTGCTTTAACAATATTTTCAGTTTTCCAGTTTTCCTTTTCGTTTTGGGCCTAGAACTTCGAAGCATCTAAAACACAAATTGTACGAAGTTGTAGGGTATGTAAAATGAGCCACTAAAAGTTTGGGGCTCATTATCCCAACATATTTCGGGGCTCATTTTACAACCATCGCCATATTAAAATTCTGAAAACTAAAATTCACATTTGTTACGTTCTCGTAACTCGGGAACACGTTGGGGAGAACGTCCGTCCGATACGATTGACGGCGAGAGATTGGGGCTACTCGTTGCAGCAAGAGAATAGCAGACTGCGCCCGTGCGTCGCGTGATACAAACTGTGTGTGCAATGTATGAAATATAGGGAGGGTGCTCATATTACATACCAGCGGCGTGCATTGAACCCCAGCACTGCTAGGGTAAGCATAACTGAGAATTTAATGAATATTGAGAATTAAAATTTCGATGAACTGTATGTCACTTGATCAAAAATATGTACATTGTACTGCATTCTTTGCGGCGGCCCACAACTTTGCCCCAGCTGAGAGATCTTCGCTGGGGATCCTAGCTGCGCGCACATCTTATTCACTGGGCCAGCGGCAAGCGCCGATCGGGCGGAAACCGTAGCCACAATGTACAATGTACCAGCTAGCTGGGAAAGGATGACGCTTCCTCCCTCCTTTGCTTCAAGGCCAGACTTCGCCTGCCTCGTGATTGCAGTACTCCCTGCCAAAGCGGATCAATCTACTTGACAGCTAGTGGCTGACAAGGAATAGCAGGTTCCGTTACCCAATCAGAGACTTCAAATTGTTATGTCATTGCAGAGTTGCCGATGCTTATTAAGAAGTAAAATGAAATCTTACAGCGCGAAGCAACTGAAAATTGAAAAGTCCCGAGCGGCAGGTGGCCAATATCGGAATTTGGCACCATTACTTGTTTGTTTATGCGTCGAGTGTGCGGTTTTGTGTCACCCAATGCAGTGTGCTTTCATTGCGATTTGTTTCTTCCTACTGCAGATGCTGTTGTGATCGATCTGATGAAGAAACGACCACTTGGTCATGTGTCTGCCGGCCAAGAAAGTGGCAACATCGCTCTACTCCACCCCCAGTTGTCAAGAAGACAAAAATATTATTCAAAAATTATAGTGGTGCTACATAATCAGAGAGTATAAAGAATGGCACAGACTTCATCGCCAGTTAGTTTTCTAATATTTTTAGTGTAAAGTAGTTTAGAGTAAGCCACTGTAACTAAAGATATTCTAGGTAATACTCCTTTGACTAAAAAAGGAACAGCTAAAAATAATCATAATCCTGTGCCCTGGTAGGGTGAAGAGTGTGATAAAATGAAAAGGTTAAGGAACGCTGCTTACAGAAAATGGGAATTTACCAAAGAAATGAAAGATCTGATTGAATATAAAAGGAAGGTTGCATGTCCAAAAAAAAAAATTAAACATAAAAAATTGAAATGTTTAGAAACTTTGCAAAAACAATTAATATCAATACTAGCTTAACAAATACACGGAATAAGGCTAAAATCCTCAAAAACAAAAAATTATGTCATATAGTGTACAGTTAAATTTACTTCAAGAAAAAAGTGATTAATGCATTATCAAAAATATACCGACCTTGGGTTACCACAAATTCCAGTATTATGCCTATATGTCAAACTAATCCCTTTTCTGATAAACCTTTCAACTTTGTAGAATATAGCAAAGCCATGAAAACAAGGAACAAAAACTCTTGGCAGGATGGTATTAATTATGAAGTATTAACTAATTTACCTGTTTCATACCACTTTATGCTATTGGACATATTTAATAGTATGTATGCAGAAAAAATACCCAAAGAGCTGGAAGGAAACGTATGTTCATTTTGTTGACAAGCCAAATAGTGGTAACAGACTAAGACCTTTGGCTCTTACCTCATGTATTTGTAAATTATTTGACAAAATGTTAATTGAAAGGCTAAAATGGTGGTTAGAAAAAACAATATAATAACAAAGAATCAATACAGGTTTCAGTCAAGGTATGTCATGTGCTGATAATATAACAGCTCTGAACTTGTACATTGAAGATGCATTCATTCACAAAGAAGATGTAATTGCTGCTTTTCTAGATGTTAGTGAAGCTTTTGACAATGTCAATAATGATTTACTTATGGAAAGGTTAGCTAGGATAGGATGTACTGAACGCATGATAATTTTTTACAAATTCTTGACTAGTAAGAGATTCTTATACACTAACTTGATGGGGGATGAAGCGTGTTATGCAGTGGCGGTTCTGGGATTAGGCATCAGGGAGGGCACACAAAGTTACAGGATCAAATAAAGTTAGGCATTGGAAATATTGTTATATTTGGATTGTTTAAGTCACATAAGTAATTTTTACAATCGAATTTTCTCCCCGGAAGACAGGCTAAACCCATGATCTATAAATTAAATTCAGTCGTCTGTTTTTACATTCTGTAAATCTGTTACTAATTCTTTAAAATTAAATGAGTGTCGTAATAAAACTCTTTATTATGAAAACATACAAAGTCCATTCAATCTCTCTTCCGACATGGTATTTCTTTAAAATGCCTATAATCTTTTCAAAGTGGAAAAAGTTCTTTCGGATTCTTTTATATAACACATCCAGCTCAGATTTCAGTTTGCTAGCTCACGAACGGAGAGAACTGTGAAACGCGCAACCTTTTGTAGGGGGAATTTTTCTTGATATTGTTGGAACGTTTTTCAATCAAAGAGAGAACACGTGGATAAATTCCCCCTAAAATTCTCCCTTTGTCATTTCCGTACAAAAGAACGATTGCATTTCTATCAGATTGTAAAATTTTTATATCAGGCCGAGGTGGACCAATTCTCTTCATGCACAGCCTTGTATCATAACCACATTGACTGTTTTCAGTCATTTTACAGAATTGCAAACCATTCTCAATTTCAATGCACAATACGAACTGGACGCGAAGATTGGAATACAGCATTCACATAGTTTGTCTACGGAGTGGAAAGATGATGCTGACCATGCCGATTGCTCACTACTGCGCTGAATTGTTGTGAAAAAGGAGATCAGTTAAACAGAATACCAGCAGATAGCACTGGCGTGGACGTAAATCAAGCGAAATGAATATTGTAAGTTTAAAAATCGATCAATAGATAGCGCCGGGCAACGAGGTTGCTACCTCCCCTGTCAGGCTACTGGGCGGCTGCCGTCCCAAGACTCCATTTGCCAAACCTACGTTGCCATTAGAGCACTCGTTGTCGGCCATTTTTATGTCAGTACGTTCCTTAACAACTCTGCGTTTAGGACACAGAGGCGAATGTCCGCAGCCAATGACAATCGTTCTGCGGAACAAGCGGGAGTATGAGAGGTAAAGATGCGTTCGATTCGAAACCAACCCTACAGGCCCACAGAGATTTTAGACAGCGCAAGAGAAGAATACTGATCTCAGTAGGGGGGCAGTGTCTGTAGCGCCTCCCTGCCGCAGCCGCCACTGGTGTTATGCTTATAAAGGTGTGGCTCAAGGAGGGGTGTCAAATCCTACATTATTCATATTGTATACATCTAAAATAATGGAAAATCTTCCAGCATGTATTCAGATATCTCAATTTGCTGATGATTTTGCCATTTTTTAAGAAAACTAAAAGACCAGGTATTGACAAGCAAATATTGGAGAATGCTATTGTAACTATAAAAATATAGTTGTTAAAATTAGGGTTTGATAATTGCACCTCAAAAAACTGTTCTTCATTTTAATCAAAGAAACATACCACCAGAGGAAATAGATATATGTATCGGAGACACCAGAATAAAATCTGCTGAGTCTGTATGATTCCTAGTTCTTCAGAAAAACATTTATTCCACACTTAAGATATATACAAGAAAAATGTTGTAGAGCAATAAATATTATTAAATTTCTCAGAGGTACATGATGAGGTGCTAAGCCTTGTGCTTAACTAAATTTTTATAAGAGCTTTGTTAGAAGTATAATAGATTATGGCTGCTTTGTTTATTATCCTAAACAAAAAAACGAATAAAGTCTAAATTAGAAAGGTTACAGTACACAGCCATCAGATTAGCTCTAGTGTACAGGAATAGTACTCCCACTAATGTACTGTTGGCAGAATCTAAATTAATGAGAATTGAGGACCATGTAACATATTTATGTAATAAATTCTTAATTAAGAGTATAACACATAAAAAGTCTGTAACATATGAAGGGATTAAAAATTATTATAAGAATATGACAAGTGACAAAAGGGAAAAAGTTCATGTTTTACAACAGTGCATTAAAAATGTAATATGTCTAGATGAAATAGTGTTCTCTGAAAAAAAATTCCAATTGTGGCGTCATATCTGTCGCCAGTACAAACGTACTATATCAGCCACGTGGACAGCGCTGGCGGAAGAGACGCTGGGCTGCACAAAGGCTAGGGAGCAAGGGAAGTTCGTGGGAGGCAACGTGGAGACCCCGGACCCGGCGGAAACGCGTCGGCGGACACTGCGGGTGAAGCAGTTCCGTCAGCCTGCCCAGAAGGTATATAATCGGATCCCGACCTAGCTCGATCTTCTGTTTTCATCTGATTCTTGGGCGCGTCGGTAAGGCGTCGTGTGGGTTGTGCGCGGCGTTGCATTGTAATGCATAGGCGACCGAGGCGGGGAACCGAAGCCGGCGTGCTACGTCGTGACGGTAGGTGCGGCATACTCGCTGGTATGCTCGCGTAGGTACTGGTGCATCACACCGAACATATAATACCTACTGTTTTAATGAAAATAATTAATGTATTGAAAAATATAAAAAAAGTGTATGTATACAATGTTCTGTAAATTTACAAATTAAGAAAAGCAAATAACTTACTTAAGGAAGTTGAAAAGCTTCAATAAATTTGAAAAAGGGCCTTACGGATATATATTTTATACAAAATAGCTCGTACTAGAACTTTACTGCATTGATGTGCATGTATCAAGATAAATAATTAGGATTATGAAATAGCGTTCGTGCCTGAACAAGTACTGAATAACATGACAAACGCCATTTTAATGATTTTTTTTTATTTCAAATCCCTTACGAATGGACTGTTTTGAAATCTCATGACGTTATAGGTACATCACGGCGATTTTAGGTATTAGCTATTGCATTTATGAGTACAAGTATATTAAATGATTTCTTACGATGTTACTCGTTGCGCCTCTCGATCATTGTAACGCCCGTAATGCGTAAATAACAATTTATTATTTCTCAACGACAAAGGCGTGTCATATATAATTTTGAATAGTTTTGTCCTTACGATGGAACGTTCTGGAACAACAATTTATCATCTGAGAGTAGTAGTAGTATGATGAGGTCATGTTTTCTTTAATGTGCTGGAGGGTATGTCATGGTAAATAATGTCGAAGGCTTTTATCAAAATATCTTTTAGTTACTTTACTATCTATACTTTTGTAAATCTCTTTCTCGCGAAACCATATGGGACATTTGCGAAGACATGGTTTGCACGGAGAAACTATTTGATCCTATTGTTAAAAAAGCCTTTCTAGAATTTTTGCAAATCTTGATTCTAGGGACACAGATGGATCACTGGATGGTTCATTGGATTCTTTTTGGTCTATTGCCCTTTTTAAACGAATATTTTTTTTACTATTTTTGAATACTTCTCTAAAGATGCCTGTTCTAAGGTAGAAATTGCAAATACGTTCCACTTTATTTAATAAGAAAATCTGCATTGTTAAGATTTTCCGAAGATCCCGAATGGCCGTTCCATCCGCACCGCTGACATCATGGTGCAATTTATTTATGTTGATCCAGAACTTTCCGAGTTCTTCAACATGGCATCGTTTTATTTGGTGCAGGGCTGTCCAACTGGCGCCCCGCGGTGCCATTTGTTGTGGCCCGCGACAGACAAGCGTGAAAGTTCCTCGCATCCATGTCGGGCGAGAATATTGCGCCTATCGCAAGCTCAGTCAGCAGGGTCAACGATTCCTTCATGTAAATAAAAACGTTAAGTGTTGATTTAAGGATTTTTTTCGAGTAAATTGAGAAAATCAAAAGCATCCTGATGTGTTTCACTGCTTTATGATGATAGGTTCCTGATATCATGCGTGGTTCAATCCTTACACCCGTTTCAGAGCAGTAAGGCAAACTGCCGAGATCAACAATCCGGGGTCACGTGTGTGTCACCCGAGTAATAAAATTATGGCCGCAATCATTTTAAAGGTTTTAGTTGTGGACCTTAAGACCCTTGTTTTAGTGTATTAGCCAACACTCAGAAGTGTAATTTAGTTGGTTAACTAAACTATCGGTATGAAGATGAAACATTGCTAAATTCACAATTTTAGGTAACTAATAAGAACTGAAGTATTTAGTGAAACTAGGAACATCTGTGTGCAGTGAATAAATGCGGTGAATAAATTATACCATATGTTGAAATAATAAATTTGTTTATTAATCAATGTACATTATTTTTATGTCTTATTTGTGAAAATTATGTTTTATTGACTACGCCGATTACTTTTCTTTTTCCAAATAAATTAATGCAATTATCATTATATCCCCTAATTCAATATTATTGTATTCATTTACAATATTCGCCAAAATATTTATTTATATATCTTTTTCAAAATACGCAATTGAGCTTCAAATTTATCATGAGATATACTAAAGCATTAAAGTATTTTTTTCATCTTTCACCAGGTCGGGATAAAACACGTGAAATTCCCCTTTGTCATCCTCGTTCTATTTATATAATGAACAGCTAGGATTTCTCGGCTCCTTGTCCCTCTTTCTTCTTCAGCCATTCCAAACAACAGATGATATTGTTTCTTGAGTGACGTCGAAACTATCCGAAGTGTCCGTTTCGCTCTGGCCCAGTGCGTGCGATTCGCAAAAGCCGCCGTCCGTCCCGACCCAGTGCGCGCTAGGCTTTACACGGTACCACATGAAAAGCCACTTACGTGAATTGGGAAGGTCATTAATTCACAATGATCAACCGCAAGGACACTTCATGTCCTCCTCCATAATAAATTGAACAGTTCGTATTCCAGCCTTTTTTGTCAATTTCTGTAACAATTAGTTTACGATCAAAATAGATCTGTCAATTAACATGTTTTCATTTACTCCTGTGTAATGGTGACATTCCCCAATATTATTATCTTTCAGCCATACGAGCCTCACAGCCCCTCTGTGCATGGTTCTTCTTTCTGGTAAGAAAATAAAGAGTTAGAGAAGGATGACAGGGATTGAAATGACAACCGGCTGACAAATCAGTCTGCCGACAAATCAGTCTGCTGCTACATATCACCTCCACCAGTATATTTGGCACTATCCATTCTAAAAGTTTGAAGAAATAATTTGAAGCAGTTATTGAGAAAATTGTGTTTAAAATTCACCAATTCTCTTACAATTGCACGAAAAATACTATTTCCAAAACAACTAGTCGCTACTAATTAAAGAACTAATTGTGAAGTCTAAATTTCATTTGAAGAATAAATCTGAATTTTCAATCGAAGTAATCCAAAAAAATGCAGACTTTTACTATATTCGAAAGTTCAGGGGTAACAGTGGAAATTGTAGTCTTCTTGGTAGGTGTGTTTCACCCTAATATTAGAAGAAATTTGCAAATATTTGAAGAGATTTTTGAGAAAGTTTCAAAATATTACAGGTGGCTACATTTGAAGTACAATAGAACCTCCTTAACCCGGACGTTTGGATAACCCTTACCAGTTTTGGAGAAAATGTTTAGCGTAAACGAATATTTGTTTTGTAGACGATACACCGCTATTCTCAGTAAATACAATTCACGTACCAGCTGTCGAGGTTATTAATCTCACTTGCCAATCCTGTCCTTCCCCTCCACATGCCTGGGAGGGGAGGAATGCGAGGCTCTGGGTCACCAACTAATACACGTCGCCTGTATATTGTGTACAGTGTAAACAAATATTACAATGAGTTCTCAGGTGAAAGTGTAACGGTAATACTTTTTAAACTTCATTCAAATGATGAAATCGTAGGATTCCTCTTGGCTGTGTGGTCGAATCCACGTCAAAGGCTGTGATGCCGACGGTTCGGCCATCTCGCTGTGGTCTTCCTCCCTGAGAAATCCCTTCCTCCTTCGTCAGCGTCAGTCTTCGACGCGGCGTCACCCGGACACCCAAGATGATTCATCTACTAGAGGTGCTACAACATCATACTCTTTCTAGAATGATTGCAAACAGTTATGTATAATATATAATTATTGGAATGTCTGGCCTACTAACACCTCAGCCATTATATGAATATCCAATGCAACCAATTCAAACAAAGCGCCTGTGGGGCATAGCTGCATTCATTTCGATAGTCTGGAGCAACAGTCATTTCGTACTTTTACAAATGAAATAAGCAGGAATAAATTCAACAGTTACTGTATTTGCAGCGCGTTATACAAAAGCAAAAATAACTTCCTATAACTTGCCTTGATTATCTCGATGTAAGCTTCCAAGTTTCAAATATCATACTCAGCCATTTTCTTAAAGTATAGAAGAGTGTTTGTTAGTTCTAAGTTAAATCGATTACCTTCTTTAATTCTATTTTCTTTCATAAAAATATTATCTACATCTACGATACCCATGACCGGCAAAAACGCGAAAAACTCGAAGAAATTAAATTTGAAATCGTCGTGCCTTTTTGCGAACTCACGTCAAAGCGCGGGAAACTCGAATTGCTGCAAATCTCAACAATGCAGAGTTCTCCGAAAATGAGACCAGCACTACCCTACTTACCCTATTTACCGTTCTTTGCTATAAACGAGGAAAATATTTAAAGAAAAAATTGATTGCATCTGTTTTTGAGAAAATAATTGTTTAAAATAAGTCGACCATAACTATGACAATATTTAAGATTTAGGCGGGTGATTCGGGAAGATTTCTTGGATGAAGCACAAAAGAGCAGAAATACCTTTTGAGCTAGGTATATTATTTGAACATTATATTATTACAAGCCATACAATTATAAGTCAAATGTGGTATTTTCACTTGTCAATAATAATATTGAGTTTTCCCTTATTTGTTGCTTTTATGACAGATGAAGTTTGATTTTTAAAGTATTTAAATTAATTCAGTTTCAAATATAAAACTAGGTATATTGTCTTCAATATTTTGAAAAATGTCATTTATATTACAAAGTTAGTAGTAGTGTGTTGGTGCACACTTGCAAAACTTGCGATGGGTTCTTAGACTTTGCTTCTTAGCTACAGCTGTACCCAAGTAGACACGGCAAACTGGACAATAATGAGTTGCAGCAGGAAAGCAGTTCATGCAGTAGGGAACACATATGCAGGGCCATAAACTATGACAAAAATACGTCAGTTGTGAGAGACATGGTGTTAAAATACTTATTTTTTTAAAATGTTACTTTGAATCTGCGTGTCTAGCCAACAGTAATAAACAATCAACTAGTTAGAGATTGAAATAAAGTTGGTAATTAAAGACACACTACTTACCTTGATCTAGAAAAATAAAGACTTCTATGTGTAGTAAGATGATTTCAAATTGTTGAGCTAAATATCAAGAAATAGATGCTGTCGAGTAAAGATTCATCATTGCATGTTTGAGATGGCCCTAGTAATTTTTATCTCATTTTGAAAAACCAATATAAAGTCAGGTTTTCTGAAGTCTTACAAGTAAAAAGAAAGTTTAGCGAGTTTCACACAATGATATCGGTAGTATGCAGATAACTGGTGATTGGTCAAAGATGGAGAAATGTTTTACCCTGTGTGTCTAAATGAGGAAGCTAAGGGGAAATAAAAATTACTTTATATATAATTACGTACTTCAGTAATATCTTACCCCATTAGAAAAAGTAAAGTTGCCATCAAGTGTGTCATAAGGGAACAGCCATATACAATTTGTGTTTGTATTTGATGCTGGCAGACTGGACATGTGATGTATACTGATGAAGGACCTAGGTATGGTCCTGGTTCACTTCCATTTGAAGGTCCTTCGAGAACTATAGTGAAATGCACAAGAAGTCCTGGCAACTTATTCTTATAATTTAACTTTCTTATCATTTAACAAATGTACAATAATAATTATTTGAATCATAATTATCATTGTTAGCATTGAAAGACAAATAATTCCAATAATTACATAATTCCGCTAGATGTAGTTAAAGAAATTAAATACTGTGGAAGAATTTTATTATTTAAAAGTCCAGAATACTTCTGCAATTTATTGTACGTTTTGGTTATGATTTTTAAATTGATGTTGTAAACAGCACCACCAAAGTATTGTATCAAAACGTCTATAATTAAAAACTTGAAGTATCTAGCTTAACATATTCTTAATGTCTATTTAAAAGTTGAAAGTGCGTTTTTTAAAGTGAGCTATTACAGACACTACTTTATATTTGAGTTAAGGTTATCCCTCTTAACTGTTGGGATCCTCAACAAGATATAACTCTCTATTAACTACTAGAAAGAAAGTATCTTACTGAAAACGTTCTTCTTTTCATTTCTTCTCTTATCTTTGGACATTTTTATAGCTTTCAATTTTTTTGCAAATATAAATATTGTTTTGAAAACATATCTTTCTTTATTATATTCTGGATTTTAAACGTTTTCTTATTTAAAACAGTATTTACTCAGACATCTGCATAGTGTGGTGACAATTTGGAAATCATTCGTTGTGTTGGATACAACCATAACAATTTAAATATTTTGTTGAAGACAATAATAATTTGCAGATATTGTTGCATATTTTATTAGTCTATATTAGGTTATTACACATCATACAACTGTAATCTTTCAGTTCACAATAACTTGGTGACAGATACTCGTATTTAGGAGGGCAATAAAACAACAGTGAGATGAAATTGGAGTTATAATTATTTTACAAGTTAAGTGAAAAGTAAATGATAATAAAACCAAAATAAAGCCTTTTTGATGGTATACGATGATATTGATTCAGATTCAATAAGAGTTCCATGTAAAGGCGTGGCTAGACTACGCAACCTGTACGCGGCACGTGACTTTGCTAACCCCCATAAGTACGAGATTTCTTTTTAAATTTTTAAGTATCCCAAATTTCTTGAATAAAAACGTTCCAAATGCCGTGGCAAAGTTGACAAAGTGATAACGTTGTCGCAGTGTACGAACTCCATTATTTCTTTTGTTACAACAATATGGTGGGAAATTTGGTAGCGCTGTAGTACTTTCGAGAAATCTTATTAGGTGAATAATATGCTTTCCTGCATCAGCTTTCTGAACCCTGTTGTCAGTTGCGGTGACTTGTTGAAGATGTGTTTCGACGTTTTTCGGGGTGGTCGCCAAAAAGTGTTTCGTCACTGGTCCGCGGCCCCTGGAGCCCCCGATGTCGTGGGTCCCGAGCAGTAGCGTAACGAAATTAGTGCGGGCCCCTTATGCGTTTATCAAACACATGTAGTGTTAGTAACTCTCGTCTCAGCGTTATCGCGTAAGAGGGCAAACTTCAAACAATAATCGAAAGACAGTTTGTGTGTCGTGTTTATTGTTAACAATGGTAAAGTACTTATAACCAATAGTGAAAAAAGCTGTCTTTATTATTTTATTTTACGAAATTAAGACGATTATAAAACTTAAATTAATAGCTTATCTTTATTGATTCAAAAACAGGGTTACATAGACTACCGAAGCAGGAAAAAATCGTTCTTCTGGAAGAATATAATCTTTCATTGTATCAATTAACCCGGAGTATCAGGAAATTATCAAATAATTAATATTTCTTATAATCGCAAAACGTTCAGCCCCAAAATAGGCCCTCTTTTACCTGGCCTCACCCGCATTGCGGGCATTACGCCCTCGGAAGTTACGCAACTGGCTCCGGATAAGGACTCCATACCGATATTTCCTGCTTTTGTCCTTTTCTCCTCTTAATGAAACTATAGTAGTCTCGATTATTCGACATTTGCTTATCTGGCATTCCGTATTATCCGCAATCTACCAGGTGTATGCATCTTTTACGATTTCACTAAGAGATGGTTCTAGCGAATAGTACACAACGTATGAACTTGACACTATGCCAGTGTGTTCGTTTGACAGTAACCTACCAACGCACACAAGTTGAGTCCGCCAAACACTAGCGGCTGTGTTGTATCGTTCAGTGATTATGTCGACGTTTATGCCTGAAAAAGGACATTTGTGGCACGCATTGCTTTATTTATTTAATCAAAAGAAAAGGGCTGTGAAAAGTCATAATTTTCTGGTAGCAACAAATGGTGAACACGCTCCAGCAATTAGAATGTGAGACATGGTTTCAAGAATTTTCAATGTTAAAGACAGAGCGCGCACTTGTAGACCAGAAAAGTGCTAAGACGATCAATCGGAGACGTTATTGAACGATGGCCCAACTCAAATTCAACTGTAATTGGCAACAGCATTAAATCTGTCACAAGAAACAATCATCAGACGTTTATGAGCAATAGGGAAGATCAAAAAAGTCAGTAAATGGGTTCCACACGATTTGAATGAGCGGCAAATACATGACCATGCGCTGTCTCATCCAGCAAAACCAGTGAAAGACACATTGAAATTGGTTGAATGGGACATCCTTCCGTCCCCGCTGTACTGTCCCGACCTGGCGCAACCTGACCACCACCTCTTTGCATCAATGGGGCACGCGCTCGCAGAACAGCACATGAGCAATTTCGAGGAAGTTGGAAAATGTCTCGACGAATTATTTTTTTGTGGCATCGTATTCATATCGCACCTGAAAGATGGGCGAAGTGTGTAGAAGCTGACGGACAATATTTTGAATATATAAAAAATGGATTTCCCTTGAAAATTACGTGTTTTATTTACGTCAGAAACGTATTCATAGTCCTAGTATTTTTTGTCTCCCGACTTTACCACTTCGCAAAAAGGAAGGAAAAATCTGAAAAGGTCGCGAGTCTTATAGGATCGCGAACTGAGACAGAGTGTTCGAGGATAGCTTCTTCATCTTTTACCCATAGCAGTGCAGTTTGTTATGTGCCTATGTAAATTAAAAAACAAAAGCACTAATGCATTATTTAAAATTTAAAAGTTAAAAGTGTTCGCTCGTATTAGTAAAAGTACTCGAATGGCGACGAAAATAAACAAGATTGTGGTATTGATGGAATAAAAGCTTGAGACAATAAAGGGACCGTATAATGCATACGCAGAACCGTATAATGCAGAATGTGGCTGACGATTTTGGCGTTGGAGTGGTTACAATAGGTGTCTGGAAAAGGAAGCGATTGGATATGGGGCGTAGTAAGGCTCATGGCGACAAGATATGGGTGAATTTTTGGGTTGTGTTGCTATTGGGTGAGCTATTGATTGAATCGTAGACAATGAGCTTTAAGCACCAGTTTGAAACACAATCTTAGAAGGAATTTTAAACGTATTCAGATACTAAAATTATAACCTTGTTACGTTGAAACAGACATATGAAACATTTATTGTAAATATTGCTTCTTGTACACTATCGAATTCTTTTGAATTTGAACCGTTGACTCTTATGCCACTTTTAAAGATTCTCAAGCTTTCTCAAGATTTATCGCTTTCCATCGAACATGGCGGCCGGAGACTGGCTTGGCTTTCCAAACAAAGTGCCCGTGGTGTGGTCACGTGGTTCACGACGTAACTGGTCCTGCGCAGAACGAGTAAAAATCGGTGAGCCGGAGTAGCCATGGCACGACCGGAACAACATGTGAGCGGCACCGGGGCCTGCAAAGTCAAGGACCCCGAACGTGGACACCCTCCGACCACCAATAGGAAAGATGGCAATAGAAATGCGGGGCCCCAATTGAACCCTCTGCTCCGAGACTTCCATAACGAAAGCTAAGCCTATGATACAATCTCAATACAAAATATCATTATAAATAGATTTTCTGCTAAATATTAATTCTAGAATTCAGTAGCTGTCGTGCTTAGGTTTCATAACACCCAGATAATTGTAAAATATTTTGTAATATGTTAGGAATATACGTTCTCGTTTTATTGGTATCCAATAATGAAGGCATTACAGAAATTTCGATGTATGTGAAGAAATCATTTTGAAATCAAAGAGCGTCCAACTCTCTCTCTCTCTCTCTCTCTCTCTCTCTCTCTCTCTCTCTCTCTCTGGAGTCTGGTGCCCTCCCTGGAATTGCTCCACGCTCTTGCATGTGGTACTGCATTTACTCTTTGGTCCTACGCTTTACCACGCTTCAACATTGGGCCTTCAGTGCGGCAACCACTGGGTTTTGGTCGCCAAGCACTGCGCGGTGTCCCGAGAGGAATACCAAGCTAGCTTGGTATTCCTCTCGGGAAGTTACAGCTAGTGACGTCTTCGTCATCACTAGCTGTAACTTTATAGTATGAGTTTCGTGTGTTTTCGAAAGTACACGAGTTGAGTCAATTATCGACGGTCTTGAAGTATTTTTGATGTTTGGTGAATTCATTTTCTTTTGAAGTTAGGTTTTTGATTCAAAATATACATTAGATTACGCAGCCAACCAAAAACATTTTTGGGTCGCTAAATCCGAATACATTGTCCAGTTTACTCCATCACATCAAGTTTTTGACATAACATCATAACATATAAAAATGAAAGATTTTTTTAACCGAGTAGTCAGACCATGTTACCTATATCTTTTTGGGACCGCTGAAACCGAATATGAAGTCCATTTAACTTTATAATTTCATTTTTTTTTAAATTCAGTTCAATTTAATTAATAGAAAAGGTGGCATTGGTCCCTGATCAGATAACACTCGTCACGTTGTTGTGTGTCAGGTTGCCTATATCGTTGGCGCTAGATCACTAGTCTTCTCACCAAGAAGACACTGGTTTTTACATTTTTTGGCATATGAAAAACGTGATACGATTGTGTTAAATAGATTTCAGATACGAGCCCAAGTTTGTATGTGTGTGTGTGTGGCTGGGTTATAAGTCCGTTGTGGAAAGTTGGCTGTTCTGGAAGGAAATTTTCTTTCCCTCTCTCTACCCTTTCTCTCTCTTATGGGTGCTTTTTTCGATTGCATTTACAGGTGAGTGAGTTAGTCTGCGAGCAATGTTGTGTGTGTGTCTTTATGACAAGATATAACAGGGTAGTGAAATTTTCGAAATAAAATACTTTTGTGAAACAGTGTCCAAATAATAGTGGTTGTTGCAAAGTGCTGGAGTACGATCACCGTATTTTCTCAGTGTATTCTAATGCAACTACCTGCAGAAAAAACTTCAGTTCCCAGTGCGAATCAACTCCAGAAGCACGTGTGCGGAAGGTGTATATACTTGACACGGCACTACGGATAAAACTCATATAAGTAATGTTTCAATACAGACTTTTTTTAACTTAATTTTAATGAATTTACATTAATTTTTACATTTTATTATATATCAAGGTTCTGAATTATTGAAATTACATTCCATCATTCGATGGAAATGCAACCTTCAGTCTGTTATTTCAGAAATAAATATTGTTTGTAGACATTAAAGACCCTGATCTTTTCAAACATTTCTCGTTTTTTGAATTTTATAATACATTATGTACGGAGGGGGTTAGTTTGGAAGGTCAATTTCTTTACAAAAAACTCAAGGCATATATTAAGTCCGATAAAAAAGTTTTGTGGTCTCTGTACTGTGCAGAATTCGCGTACTTTAGATGTCCCCAATGAGGATTACCATTCTTCAGTTGAGTGAGGTGTCGGGGCTGCCAACTTAATGCCTTTTGACCTGTTTGTTTTTTTGTTGGGGTCTTTCCCTTAGGTGGTTGTTTTCACAACATATGTGGAGGTCCACCTGCGCCCTTCTCTCTGCAGCGTTCTTTTAATTCGCAAGTTGAGAGAATATGACCTGTCGCTGGCCGCTCCTCAGCCCTTCTTAGTGAAGACCGATGGCGCGCATGGGCACCAATGCTATCGGCAGTCACTCGAGAAAGAATCAAATGGAAGAAAAGAATTAAAGCAGAACCTATAAGCACTATGATGGAAGAATATAGATGCTAACGGTTACAACGCATTAGAAGAATGGAAGATACCAGACTTCGAAAAGCAGTTTTCTACTACGCACTGAAAGGAAGGAAAGACTTGGGAAAACCGAGAACTTGGAAATAGACTCTGCGAAGGCCGAAAGGCTGCGTCGTAAACCGTGAAGTGTAAAACAAGAAGAAGAATTGTACTCTAAGCTTTTTGCGACGTTTTGAAAGCGAATTTGAACTGAAGGGCCAAACACAAACTCAAGAATTATCTGCTTCATTATTGCGAACATGCCTCTTTCTCTTTTTCCATTTATAAAAACCAGTAACATTCAGTATTTGAAGACCTTTTCTTGAAGAGGTTGCTGTGAGGTCATCTACCTTAGTCACATATTGTTGTTTACCCAGCAACGCTGCTAGCGAGCGACAATTCTTCTTGGGCGATCCATCAGTCTAACTTACCTCCACGATTTTGATGAAGTATCATAGCTGCTCTGAAATTATAGGAGGTTAGTGTGGTGGCAAGGACTACCCTGCGACATGATGAACTATTTTTTTTTAAATATATCATTTAACGTCCAAAACACTTCAAAACTGTGTGACGTACTATGGGGATATAATAGTTCCTTACATGAATTTAATAATTTAGAATAATAACGACGACGTGGTCACATGATGCACATGTGATAAATTTTTCAGGTGATCACTAGTGCAATTAAAAACAATCTTAAAAGTAAGGGGCCCTTCCCACGTCGCGACGGCGGCGCGCTTCCGAGCGCCGCGGCTCGTAGCAGAGCATTGGTTTGAATGGAGGCCTTCCCACGAGCAGAGGGCGGGCGCTGCTGCGGCAGGGAGCGGAGCTCTCGCTACGCGAGGCGGAGGAGGGCGTTCACGCAACCGCTGGCAGAACACAGCTTTAATGGGAGCCTTCCCACTGTGCCGCCGGTCGCTGCGTTTTTCCTGCTGCGGTCCCTTTGTTCGACGACGCCGGAGTATCGGCGAAACCTACCCCTGCAGAACCCACCCCCTTCCATTGCGGGCGGCGGTGCGGCCGTGGCCGCAGCGGTGGCGGCGTCGGAAGAGCCCTGTTCTTCGACCTCCCTTCGCTGTCCATTTCGTCATAGTCGTCCTCAAAGGAACTGCCCCGTAAAGAAACAATCATTTTGCCCACTTCTTCGTCTATGATCATGTCTGTTTTCATAAATTTATCTGCTTCCATTGATCTGGGAAATATTAAGAAAATAATGTTCGGCATACATTTTCTTTAACTCGCAAAGGGGTTGCGCTGCTTTGTTTAGTAACACAATTATTAATGTAACTCCAAGCTAATTCGATGGGATTGAGATCGGGCTAAGACACACGAGCCTAGGCTAAGACACAACACTTAGGCAAAAGGGATAGGATTGAGGACCAAGGGCGATTAGGTAGCTGACTACTGCGCGTTGCGTCAGCCTGAGCTTCAGACCCTCCTCCGGCCACCACGATTGGCGCGCAGTGCGAGTGAGAGAGTGATATTTTCAGAGGAAGTAGCGGTTGATGGTGGGTTCAATCCTCCTCGCGCATGCGCAGTTAAAGTTAACGCCCTCCTGCGCTTCTCGTGATATGGGTCCACCGCCGTACGCCGTAGAAGCGCGAGCTCCATTCAAACCAACGCTCTGCTACGATCCGCGAACTTTGGAAGCGCGTTGTGGTGGCCACGAGTAAAGGGGGCGGCGAGGTATGTAGGCAGCGGCGGGACAAGCAGGTGGCCAGCCAACGGTCCCCCATTGTTCCCGCGCAGGGACAAAAATCGGAAAGTGCAGCGACAAAGCACGGTCAATAGCTGTTCGATACGATCGGTTAGGCGCTCGAATTCTTATAATTTGCTCTTATAGCGAGACGAGGGTTAATTTCTAGATGCACATACTTGTGACGCTTTTATCCTAATTGCTATGGTTTAGAATCGCAGCGAATCGCTGTGTAGCCTCTCGCGCCGCCATTGCACAGTGCGCCAGGAACGTGTCTCCGCAGTGTCACCATGATGGTGAGAGTGCTAGCGGCAGCAATTATGTTATCACGAGACCCCGGCAGCGTTGAGGCCGTCCGAAGGGAAAAGCAGAAGCAGCGGGAAAGTGACATAACACAAGAAAATCGATGTTCCTTACCGATAGACAACTATTGGGAGTGCTAAAACTGATAATGATTTATACGTTTATTTTCAATCAAGATAAGAGGAAATAACTCTTTTGAAATGAAATTTAAAGATAGTAAATAAATTTAAACAGCCATCTACAAAAAAGCAAAATAAACTCTAAAGACCACTTTTTTTCACGTAATGAACAGTGGACGCGTTTAAAACCCATTTCACTGTAATTGTATACAATTTGCATAAATTACACTGTATTTGTATGAAAGGTTGTATATAAATTAACCAGACAATTTTAGAAACATTAGCTTTTTGTGTGCTTTTAAAATAAAATAGTTTTTAATTGATATTTTATAAATAAACTCACTTGAATTTTGAAGATATTTTTTTCGTAATTATTCTAACTGTAAACTTATGAATATGATGACAATAAATCTACGAAATCATGAACAACAATCTAAACAAAATTTTCTTAAAACAACACTTAAATCGCAACCCTCTTTGACATGTAGGTCGTTTGATTCTTTGATCATAAAAACCTGTTGATTGATCCTAATGTTGTGAAGGTGAAGAAATTTACCAGATCCGCAAAGAAACCTTAATCCTCATTCCGTGATACATTTGGGGAAATCAAAAAAATATTAAAGAATGGACTTGATGTTTTGCTTTCGCTTATGTTATTTTAGAGTGTAATGTATATTAATAATTCTATTGATATATTCATTTTGTAATTATTATCATTTTATTGAATTTGAATAATACAATAATAGTATAATAATATAGCACATGATTTCTAAATGTACATAATACAGTATCATAGATTGCATTAGACACTACATATCATATATTGAAAAACCTTTTGTGACAGGCAAGTTTTCAACAATATTCTTCAGAATGAATCCGTCTATGGCAATATTAATAGTTTGATTTTAACACACAAACCACTTATACACACACACAATAAATTAGGTAATATTAATATCTGACTTTGAGTTTTTAAGGAAAGTACTGTTTGATTAGTGGGGTTACGTATAATACTCGGTTGTAACTTATGTCTGGCAGAGCCTTTTTAATAGTGCTTTAAAGTCTTAGATAATGGTAACGTAAAATATAATTCAGTTTCAATAATTTCTCATTTTGTATTTTTATTGCTTTGCATGTTTGTAAAAAAATAGTTTTAAGGCATCTGTTCTACTTCTGTCAATTCAACCTTTGAATGCATGTGGTGTATTCATGACACAAGAGACTATCTTTGCCGATAGAAAATTTAGGCATAAAGAGGTTATCATTCAGGAGGACTCCCATCCTCTCTTTTCTAAGCACACGAATTGATCGCGCTAAGAGAATCCGACACCGAGACTGATTGTTAGTGATTTCGGGCGCGTCAACTTCTTAAGTCATTAGTCCGTAAGTGTGGTGCATGTTTTCTTCCTCGGGAGGAGGCGGTGGGGGCAGGAGGTTATAGCTCGGAGGAGGCAGGAGGTTATAGCACTGGATGGCGAGATCGGCTGGCGGGGTTTTCTCCAACCATATATCTCTCACCAGCGGGGCACCATCCCAACTTGGATAAGCTCTAAGCACCCGACCAGTCTCCCAACATGTGTGGTAATATAGCATGTTAGTGAAAGTGTGTGTAAGTAAGGGGTGAGGATAGTACGATGCCCATTTGTTACGACTATTCCGACATTCGCCTGGTGTTGATGGGAGAAATCACAGAAAACTACCGATCAGAGCATCCGGCCGCTAGAATTCTTCTCCAGACGACTGAATTCGATATAGCTATGTAGCTAGTGTCGATAATCGCGCCACTGTCGAGAGTGGAACTATAGGACTTGCCGGCCAGAGGCACTGAAGTGGCATCAATTGATGACCTGAGCTGCCTCTCCCTGCCCATCACCGAGTTCCAACAGTCTTTTTATCAGCGACGTTCCTGGGAAGATGAGAAAACTGATCCTTTACGCTGAGGGACACGCGGTAGATGACGTAGTACTGATGCAAGGCGCGAAGTGGGGGTGGGACTCGGGCTCGGACTCGGGCTAGGGCTACGACTTGCGCTCAGGTTCGGACTAAGGTCAGGGCTACGACTAGGGTTAGGGTCCTTTCTGATGCCCTTGAGCCGTCTGAACGTTCTTTTGGTAGTACTGTAACATTTAAAATGTAGAAATCTTGTCGGGTTCATGCTTTTCGCAAATTACAATGGTGCTATCTATGCAAGATTCATTCCGATGCTTTCGGGTGGCAGACCAGAAAATTTAACACACATGTGTTTATTAGATGCTTTTTCATGTATAATCAACTTGAGAGTGTATTCATATTTAATAATTTTAATGAAAGATGCTGGAATTCAAACTGAAAAAGTAAATTTATCCGCCTTCAACTCGTGTCAGCAAATCTTATGGTTTCACAACTGCGGAGCAAGACGCTGGTAAAAGTTTTGAAACCAATTGTGAAATAAATTCATTAATTTTCAATGCCTTCTTTTATTTGTTTCTCAAATGAACCAGATTTAAGTACAATGCACACCCTCTTAACCGGCTACCTAGAGTTTGAAACATTGCCAATAAACTGACCTGGCCCATCATTTCTCTAGCCGTAAAGAGACATACAAAAACGATAGTCACTTTTAGATAATTTTTATATTTACAGTATAGTGCAGTACTGAAACTGAGATTTAAATACTGTTTTAGTAAAGCTTAATACACAAGTACAAAGTAAATACAGATTCTACGTTTTGCATTAAAGGAATTTTTTTGGTGATACGTTTTCTTAATCTTAATTTCTAAATTTTCTTACAATGAATTTACTACATGTTAAGTTTTAAAATTACGCAAAAAATTCTGAGGGTGTATTTTAAGTGTTTTACTAAGTGAACGAGCCGATTCGTTAACCGATCTGGTTCCTTGTGGTGCGGCCTATCCGGTTAAGAGTATCCAAAATGAATGCTTTTGGAGACATAAAATCTGGTGTCTGAATATAAATGATCATTTCTGCGCAGTTGTAGGCATAATGTTTTCTCTCTTTTGTAGGCATAAAGCGAGTTAGAACTATTTAAATGGCATTTTATAAGATGGCACACTTTCAGTGATTGTAGTTCTTATGTAATTTCAGTATTTCTAAGAGATGTTGACTTCTACACTCTCAGTTGATTAATTAGTCCGTTTACATAATATTACAGTTCCTCTGTTAATATTGCCATTCCAAAGAAATTAATCTTAACCATTGTACTTTAAATTATAAATGTGTAACATCAACAATTTACAAGAATATGATTAATAAAATGCATTGAAAATACGTGACAATGTTGAACTGATAAGGTTCAATGAATCCTAGAATTGCTTTCCTTTATTTTCCAATGATTTGTAACATTTACAGAAAATATATTTATAATTCTGATACTTATCCTTTTTTTATTCTTCATGTTCATTAACTGGAGTACGCCCCTATATATGCGCCACATGCTGAACAGTAGTGGTTTGCATTTTTGCAGCTGTCGGTGCAATAAGGAATGAGGGCGCAAGGGCAGCACCTGCAAATATATACCAAAGATTAACTGCATGAACTCATCTCACCATTTTTGTTACATGTAGGTAGTGTTGCCAAATTTCATCTAAAAATGAGGCGGACATCTCTAAACTCATTCTCCAGCACATATTTACTCGTCCCATTGGTAGCGGTTACGTATAGTAATATTATAATATTATAACTTCTATGAGTATTTCAGCCATCATTTAAAAAACACAAACGATAAAACTAAAAAAAAGTATGTGAACATTACATTATTAACATTTTGAAGCAAGTGTACATGAAATAACTTCAATATTTGATTTTGACGAATAGATTGCATTAAGAAAGGAATTTCTCGCTTCAATATTCAAGGTGTAGGAAAGGTTAGAAAATAATTTGAACTTTATAACCTTATAATCCGATATTGTCATAGAAGAGTAATATTTTTTTAAAACTCTTTACAACATTATTTAAGAATTTAATACTTAATTGACAGTTGCGTTAATCCTTTAATGGCCAGATACAAGATCTCCAAAGAAAATGTTATTTTTTTCCTTTTACAATTTTTCCACAAATTTCTCGTTTCTTTGCTAGTATTTTGCTACGCGCGACACCAGGGCTGTCTAGGCAAAGGGCCCCGAAAGGGTCTCTCGAAGTAAATTTGGGGGAGTACGCGTTATAACGAAACTTTTCCTCTTCTTAATGCGATTTCTCGGGTGTTAGAAACGCTTTGCCTTACTCTTTTACAGGGTAAGAAATGTATTTTAAAACGTGAAAAAATATTCTGATGTGAGTTCGTTTTGTACCTGGTATATATTATAAATAAATATATCAATTTAAATTTGTTTTATGTAAGTTATATCGAAGTTTTAAAGTTAAAAAAATTGTCATTGTTTTATCGTAAATAATTTTGGTTTCTTATATTTAGAGTAACTCCTGAAGAAGAGGAAAAGAAATCATCGTAAAGCAGGGATAAAAAAACAACTTTATAAACGAACAGAATATTTTAATAAAATTGTTTAATCTAAATTATGGTTTCTGGTTGTCTCTGCTTTCAATGGTTTTAAAAAAATCACTGTCTAAAAAATTGTGAACAAAAAACCTAAATAGAAACTTAACGACAGTGATGGATAATTTTGAATTAGTCAGATATTTAGAAAAGTTCATTATTTATATGACTTACAGGTAGTTTTTTGCCTCTAGGCGGTTCTTTCTTTCGCGGGTATCTTTTCAAGTTGCAATACAACAATAGGACTGCCGCGAAGCGACAGGTTAAAATTCTTAGAATAACTTCTCAATGTTCGGAGATGTTATAACTGCATGACACGTAGTTTTATTGGTCGAATTTGTGTTGATATTTTAGCTTTAAAACAATTTTCGCACCTAATGTTCTACATTCCTGGAGCATGGTGTCTTGTCTCCAGACTCCGTATGTGTTTCTGTTCTTTCTCCTGCCTGAATATTGACGTACTGCACAACACTGCCACACATGTCTGGAAAGTTAGCTAGCCGGGAGCTTACAGCTTGTGGGGGTTAGGTGGTTGGGTAAGGTCCCGCAAGCTGACATGTATGTCGGCCGGGATCTCACTGTCCAGCGGGGGAAGACCACCGCCACCTCACACTTGCAGCTCTAACTACCCTAGCAGTTGACTGACATGAAAAAATCAATCATCCTAACTCGTATTGTGACGGTTCAGAAGGACTGGTCGAAAAAGTATCAATGGCATAAACAAGTGACTGTGAGAAAGCGCAAAGACATTTATTTATTATGTGAAAGTGTCAAACTAGCAAAATCTATTCAAACTGATATAAAATAGTGAACAAGGCATATCAAAGAACGACCAGGAACAAATATGTATCAAGTTGTTCGAAGTAAATTTTAGAAAATTATCACGAGACAAGTGAACATAGTATAAGAAACCTATGTAAGTGTGAAATTGTTAAGTGTTAAATTGGAAAGACATTAAAAAACATAGGGAAATTATGAGATATTTAGGTTATTAATTTACATACATTGTATAATAAGACATAAGGAAAAAACTAGAGAGAAAATGCAATTTTCTGGGAAAAAATATACAAGTAAAAATGAAGGTGAAGAACAACATTTGATTTTCGGAACTTGGAGTGAGGAGAAGAACGTGGCTCAGAATGGGTTTGAAATCGGTCGAGATCAGATGGAATGAAGGACGCCGTGTTATGATACAAAGTGTAGTACGAGAATTGATGGAGGTCCACCTAATTTTGCGCAGCGAAAAATGAAATATGGAATGAACTCAAAAGTGGTCATAATACGGAGATGAAATGGAGTTGGTTATAGCTAATGGACACACGCCAGGCAGTTACAGAAGGCATCGAAAATGGATCTGCTCATTTTAGACTTTTTATTTGATTCAACATTATACCATGCATTAGTGAGTTTTTTTGTTGAAAATATTAAGAGTGAATGTCTTGTAAATATGTTTTCATTTTGTTTGAGGGAATAAATATATGTTTTGTGTTATGTGCGCTATTTGTATTAGCCAGGAGAGGCGGCAACGACGCCAGGTTGCGAATACATGAAATTTGCATCAGCATTTGGCGGTGGCAATAATTGTTAGAAATTATTTCCTGTGTTTTATTAAATTGGGAAAGACCAAATTACGGACCACATCCTAGCAATCGATGGTAAATCCCTGTGTCCTGTATAGGAGGGGCTCGCGCCCTCACGACACAAAATAAATTTCGTAGACGACCCATCGTTCTATTCGGTGCGTGTTTGTTAATTCGTAGTTATAAATACGAAGAATAAATATGAATAGATATATTGCTTATATTATGATTAGTACAGGGATTTGCAAACCGTCTCAGTATAGAAAAGTATGTGATAAGCACGTCCGTTTTCCCGTTTCATCAACTTCTTCAGCCTATTATTGAGCATTTTGACCAAAATAAAAATCTGTAATTTCCCAGCGTCCACGTTCGTCTATTTAAATCTAATAATGCGCTTCTGCACTTCATGAACGTCACTTTTCTACTAATTGATTACGGTCTCGTAAATGATTCACCTCACCATCTAGTACAATGTATTAAAGTTATATGTATATGTATATATTATATGTATTAAAGTGGAATGCTTTTACACGACCGGAAGTGTTAACCCGTTATGTGAACATATTACTGGCCAAATACGGCATGTGCTTTTGTTGCTCTCTCAAGTTTGACTATATTTGCGACCGTAGCTCCTGCATCTTTGAATAAGTTGCAGATTTCTGCTCTGTATAGGACACGTAATAATTTTAGTTATATTTTGCAGATTGTCTGGGTTTGTCATGCGATTGATTCGTAGTTCCTTCAGCTCGCTTAAAAATGGTGCAAACAAGTACATTGCGATATTTCCGTCCTTTTCACATTACAAACAATAAATTGTATATTACATCGGAGGATATCTACATATTTATATATATATATATATATATATATATATATATATATATATATATATATATATATATATATATATATATATACACACACACACACATTCTTTTTTATTCTCGATTTTTTAGGTTTTCAGAAAGAAATTCGATATGTCCAAAATAGCAACCGATAATAATAAATAATAATATCGAAGGGAATAACAATCAATAATGATGTTATTGCTTGTTTTTGCTTTCCATACGGAGCTCGTTATACTCTGAATAACAAACTGGAATCGAGACAATCGTGGTTACGAGAAAAATATGAAAACAGTTGAAGCTACTTGCTCTCTTAAGGGGAGGGGGGGGGTACGAAATGATGTAATGGGAGGGAAATATGATAAGGCAAACTCAGTCAAGCCAACGTCTAATTACTTAATAAACATGTAAATCTAGTTACTGTTCTAATAATCGAGCAGCTGCGAGTTAATACCACCTTTCAGATATAATTCCATACACGTGAGGTGTATCTTGGCAAAATCATTTCAACTAAGTCAGTTAACATTAGTTTTAGCGGTTCCACTAGTAAATGTAGCATTACAGCTGATACAAAAACATTTAGTAAAATTAATATTCTATTATATCAAGCTCCCATATTACCTGAAGTATTGTCAGATGAATACTTAGCTCACTTTCACTTGGAATCGATGTCTTGCATTGTTTTCTATGCATTTATATTAGTATAAATCGTTAAATTAGATATTGTCACTTTCCATAAGTATGTATCACATGTATTTGTTGCTTAAATTTATACGAATATAGCGCATATTATCCCTCTGACTCAGAACGTGACCTGCTAAACACCAATACATATATACTTGCCTACTATCAGGGGAACATTATAATGATCCTCCCGAAGGTAAGCTTCAACCACGCCGCTGGGTACATGTTTTATGAGAATCCAAATTTTGGCAGGGTTATGATAGATTGCTTAACACGTCACCTGATTTTATTGTTCTGAGCTTATGATAATATAAAAATTGTAGAAAATAATACAAAAGTTGTAAATTAATAATTTATGGATACTGGGCTTGTCATCTTAAGGAGTAATATATCCCCAGCAATATTGTTAAATTGTAAAAAGATCTTCTTGTATATATATTACAACCACAACTTTATGTCATTGCTTAGAAGTTTTAAGTTGCTTTCAGATGGATGATGGCTGTCAGAATAAATTTCTCTAATTGTGTTTTTTATTTCCCGTTTTTTATCTTAACAGAATTCTAAATTGTTTCGGTCATTTGTATTAAGTCATGGAACTTTTTTTTAAGTGCCAATATTAGTAATATCACTAACATTAGAATGTACAACAGTTGTAAGAAGAAAATAATAATATTTTTGTGCAAGGAAAACTGTTAATAGCATTGCACAATTTCTACAACAAATTTTGTCAATGAGTGTCTTCCTCTTCTTTTTGATTCATTTGGGTTTAAATCTAAATTGACAAATGAATAATGATAATATGTCATACATAAATGAGTTTTTACAAGAGAATGAAAGGCAAGAAAGTTTGAAATCATTGATTTCCAAGAAGTCTTTTCACTACATTGACATTCCAACTTTTTAACACAATTCTATGTACATTACGAATATTTGAAATGATAAGCTCTGAATTGCGAGCTGTGCAGTGCTATGAGTTGGGTACCCATTATTGAGCAGCAGATTTGGAATACTTTGCTTTGCTAAGGTCTATTTTAGGGCATGAATCAGAAGGGTCTCAAATCAAACTGACACTCTTTGCAACTTGCAACATCCCTGATTACAAAAACAGAAGAAAATTAATTCAGTAAACTATAATTACTACTTTAAATTCTCAATAATAAATGTAAGAAAATAAATGCCAAAAATATATGAAAACAAAATAAACAGAAAAGAATCTATATCAGAATAAAATTTGTATTCATTTTTAGACAAATTTTTATTAAATATGAATTCAATGTACCACATACCAATTATTTTAATTATATTTGCATTTTAAATAATGCTGCTACTATACTGAAAGAAATAAAGAAATTATATTTTCATAATTTGATACCTGATCACACACAGAACCTAATCCTTCTTCTGTAAATAAACACTAAAAAAAGGCATAGAATATGACAATAGATAATCTTTTCAGTGATAAATAATGAAAATACCTTTTAATTAAAGGATTTAGTTTTTTTCCATTATTTTAAAGAAAATATTTTTTTCTGTAATTAAAATTAATTGTTATTACCTTTGTTCACATATGTAGAGTGCTGCTCCTTGTCAAGGCTTTTGTCACACTCGCCATTCCCTGCTTAAGGCACTGACTCTCTACAATCCACATTGCTCACTCAATGACTACAAGGACTACAAGGGCTACATCAGAGCTACAATGGACTCTCAGTCCTAAGTATTTTAGGGCCCAGTACAACTATAAATATTTAGTCAGAAGTTTAATATACGTAAATGAGTTCATGTACGAATGTCACGAATACGAATTTCATGTTTTTCCAAGGCAAAATATAATTTTGTTAATTAAAAATTATTGTCATTTAGCTTTTCTTTCACAAATTTAAAATGCAGAAAGGAGGCCCTTTAGTGGGAATGTTCGTAGCACACATACATACAGTGCTCTACATACTTGCATTGGTGTCATTTTTATTGAAACTGAAAATACTTCTTTTAACAGAAAAAATATTCATGAGTGTCTATACATGACATATTGATAGTGGATGGTTTTCAAAAGAGTAATTCTTAAAATAAAAAAATCATATTTTAATCAGAAACCATAGGACCTATTTAAACTGATGACAAATTTTAATTATCTCCTGAACAATGTTCACTTGTTGGAATACAACATGGGAAGGAAAGAAAAAAGAAGATATCGAGGTATTGTTTTCACAAAAAAGAAAATAGGTATATAAAACAAAATATATTTGAAAATTACATATACATGACAAAAACTTTTCCTGCAAATAATGATACAGAAAGCATTATGATGATAGTTGTTATAATATTTTTCATGAGCAATCATTTAAATTGTTATTGGAATGGAGTTTGGCATTTATACCATACTGGATCTTTCTTATCTAAAGAATTATTCAGTTTTATGCTACAAAATCCCCTTCCAAAAATGTAGGAGTTTGACTTCCTTAGGTTTTAAAATGTGTGTTTTTAATAGACTTAATTAAGTTATGCTAAGCATACTTTCATTAGAGATTTCATTATCAAGGAATTGAATCTTAAGATGCTGAGCTCATGCCTCACATTAGCAGATGATCTCACTATTTTGCGAGAGTAAAGCATGGGTCATGCAGAAAGATAACACTAAGCTATTTAAGACTTGTGGATGATCTGCAATGTGTATGTCATGTTACATTTCAGTTAAGAATATGGACATAATCTATACAAAATCCATTTGCGCTGCGTTTCAATTGCATATGTTCAATGACATTAAAGTTGTAAAATTTTATTTTTCTCCATAATTCAGAGACTTTGAGAAACATTTGTTGGAAGAACTCAAAGATTACCAAACTGATGCTCATGCTTGCACTGGGTATCAAAACATTTTTTTCTTATTATTTCCTATCAAAAGAAATGTTGCAAGTATGTACAATAAATATTAGTATTATGTGTAAATTCCAAATATTACATCAATGCAATGGAAATGCAGTGCATTTCACACATCTGTGCAATGAAAAAGTGCTGTGCAGGATTGAAGATACTTGGATGTGCACAATGAACACCACTCTGTGCTAATTCTTGAAAGTTCCCAAGAAGGTTCCACAGGCTGGGCAGTGGTGATTGGCATTCTGACAGCTGTCCATACAGTACGGCAAGCACACACACGGCCAGCACCTAGTAATATTTACATAAAAAATGAAAATGCCAGAAATAAACATCAATAATACAAAATAAAGTTACAGTTGAAGTTCTTTTTTTGATTTAATCTTTTCTATGAATCTGGATATTAATTTCTCCATAAAAAACAGAATTTATTGTCGTAATATCTCTAAAAAAATTATTTGAATGATAATTATAAAGTCATCATAGTATTGGCAACTGTACAATAAATATTTTGAGATTTGTACAATAAAAATGTAAATTGAAAATATTTTTCAATTATAGTTATTTTTGTCACAAAACATCCTCCTGAATATATAGTTCAACTGTATTTCTTTTGAAAATTTCAATTTTTAAGGCTCTGATTGTTTCTATTACTATGAACTAATATTTTGAAGTGCCTTAATTTGAAATGGCTATTGAAAAAGATTCTTCAAAATTAAATTAATCAGAGATGAAGTGCTTCTGATAGATATTTTAGATGCTCCAAATGTTAATATGGCCATAGATATTAAAAAACTTAAATATTTTCTTAACTTTTAACTTTTTGAAGGTAAAATTGCAAACACTAAACCACTTTATAAACTAATTAAGTAACGTGTTGAGGCATGTTTTGTATGAAGGGAATGACCCAACATATTTACACATAATATAATAAATAAGTATAATATATAATAAATATGTTTAATATAATTCTATAACAAGATGGTATAGAAATTATACAAATAAATAAAATACGTTTTAGACATTTTTCCAGTATTTAATGTTTTGAGTTACAGTGTTTATTAATCCAATTGGTGATAATTTTTGTTCTGGAATTTTTGTACAGAAGGGATCAACTATATGTTAATGCAGGGCCAGATTGAATACGTTTTGGGGACTTAAGCGTGAACAAACTAAGAGAAACCATAATATATTGAAAAAATAGAAAATAAGCTATCAAAATGAATATGCAAATAAATCTATTACCTTTGCAAAATGAAAATGTAGAATAAAAATAATAAATATAATGTATGTACAATTTAAAATAATTTAGCCCACTTTTACTCTTGCAAAAATTAAAAACTCATTATCAATCTTTTGAAACCTGAAGTAAATTTATTCAATTTGTTTTATAAATAATCAACTTATTAAACAATATTTTTACATAAATAAAATTAATAAATGTAAAATGTCTAATGAATAAATTATAAAAATAATATTATAAACTACTGTTAAAAATACTGGAGAACGCTATCCAGTAAGCTAAACTCTTGCTGAGTCTGCTTGTGAATTATTCTACCCTTGAATGAATGAACGACATAATTTATTGTTTCATTCCAATTGAAATTTTGCTGATGTTTTTTGAAAACTTTTACTAAAATGAAATATTTTAATACTGGCTTGGATAGCCGAGGTTGCTAAGGTTGGAGAGTCGAGGCTGCCATGCCTCGAAGTATGGCGGGTTCGAATCCCGTCTTAGGCATGGATGTTTGCGTGTGTTTATGTTGTCCTTATGTGTTCCCCTTACAGTTACCCCATTGTTAAAAATCACAGTGGTTACTATATGACCAAGCAACCTCAAATAAATTTTTACAAAATTAAAATACTGGGCTTTTCTCCAATTTGCTTCATTAAAAAATAGTTATTTACCATTGTTACTTGAATCTGATATTCCTAACCATCAAATGATTAAAAGACAAAATTAAATTAAATCACTAAAAGTATTTAAAAATATAAATAACCAGTAACTGATTAAGAAATAATTAACTGAATAATAATTAAAAATTAACAGATAACAATAAATGAGTTATCTGTTTCCCTACAATTGTAAAAGTATAAAATAGTAATAATAATTAGTTGACTTAAAAATAAAGATATGTGGTTTCTTTTATTAATAAAAAAAATATTACAGGTTATTTTCAATAATTGAAAATTACCTTTTTTTTAAGATCGAAAAAAAAATTGTAGGTGCACTAGTAATAATAAAAAAATTTTAAAAAATTAAAAACAATAACAACATTGCTTCAAAAGTTGAAAAAAAAAAAAAAAAACTAACAATATCTGGAATATATTGATCTACAAGTGCAAAACATGATGTAATGGATTTATCCAAAACCTTTATTTGTATTGCAATGCTTAGGCTTTTTTGTACTTATTTACAGTGAAATGCAGAGGCAGTGTCCTTACCCAAAAAGGCAGAGCAGCAGAGCGATGATGTGTGTCTTGGTAGAACTCTCATGAGAAACACGCGTCTGGATCTGTGCATGGCACGAGGGGCATGTGATGTTGGCAGGAGAGGGCCCTAGGGGAGGGCCGCCCACTACAACTAAAAACAGAGAATCATATTGTTTTAGTTTGGTGTTACAGATGAATAATTGTTTTGTTACTGGGAAAAGCTTTCCATTGAATTAACTCTAAAGTTAGAAGAAAATAATATATTGCAAATGAATTATTAAGTACAAGGGCATAATGCAAATCAGTTTTCATTCAAGAAAGTTCTATAAGGGTAGGAATTTGATTTGTGTTTTGGAGTTCATACAATTTAAGTTTGATATGAAAATAATTATATAAATATGTAATTGATTAATACATATGTTTGTTAAGGACCTTGTTTTTCATTTTTAAGACAAGGTTAAAACGGAAATATCTGTTCAATATTCTACTGATTTGACAAAACCAACAATTTATATTTATCTCAGAAAATTACAACTACATACACATAGTAATATTCTATTTTATGTGAAATGATAATTTTGAATAATGTTTTTATTACCTACTTATGTAAATTCCAATATATCATTGAGAAAATGCACTAATAGAGAGAGGCATTTTGAGATTCTCCACCTGAGAAATCTCATCGTGAAAAGCTCTGACTTCTGATACTAATACTACTTCTCTCAAGTGTTAAAATGAATTTGTATGCAACTTTTGCTTACCCTCAGTAACATTAATTTTATTTTTGTTGATAATAAAAACTTGTATCAAAACATTGAATAGCATTGTACCATAGATGTGCACAGAAAAAAGGACTAGCCTGAAATTTTTGAAAAGTCCCCCCATAGCCTTATGTAATAGATGATTTTCCGCTTTAAATGGTTATTTCTCTGATTTTCACTTTATTGGCAATTTGGGAAATTGATATACATTTGGTTAAGAGTCTCTCTAAGACATCTTGCAACTTAATAAATTGTTTAAAATTAAATCAATTATTTATTAATTATTGTTTTATTAAAGTTATAACTTCATTCTTGTAGTTAGTTTTATTCATTCTCTAGTAAAATATGCTATAGGTGAATAAAAAATTTAATGGAAAATGAGGCTCAAATATGTGTCCCCCCCTCTTATTTTAGGCTGTGCATGCATATGCGACCTATTATCGTATGATGGTAATAACTGAGCCTTAATCAGAATCTTTTTTTTTTTTTTTTGGTTGACAAATGCTTTTCTTGTATTTTTTCGTTTCCATTTTTCTCGTGCAGAAATTCCATGAGGGGACGAATCCTCTCATACGAGTTCCCCTGGGACGGTGAGAGCCATCGTAGTCCGGAAACGACTGTTTGCTGTCTCGCTGTCGCGGAAAAGCAATTCAAGAGGAATGGAGTCAAAGCATGCACCAAATGGAATATTACCAAATCTCAATAAAACGTGTGCAGATTGCATTATTTCCCTATAGAATGTCGCTCGCATTTTAACTGTTTTTTTATGTTAAAAAACCACTATTGAATGTTTGTCTTTTGTACACTACCATTATGTTTAGAGCGATAAATGCCTTTTACGATTTTGTTCAAGTAATGGACAAAAATAAATGATTTGTGAGTAACTAGCTGTCACTAGAAAACGCGTCACTGAAGACAATAGCTTAGTGGATTACCTCGACTTTTCCTCTTCGCTATATTGCGGACTGCGTGGAGCAAAGGGTATGATCGCTATTTCCCATATCATTTCAGATAAAACCTGATAAGATACAAGTTACTATGCAATCATTATACGAAAGCAGTGCTAGTGGGAATAATTATGATTCTGAGTTCTAAATAATTTTTTAGAGTATCCGGCGAATCGGCAGTAGAAATGTGACAGAGTATCACGTTTTCTTGTAATGAATTTCAATGCAATGTTTTTACATTTTACATTTAAGGGACTGTAACTTGCGATTCTTTGCCCATTGTTTGTCGTTTGCTACTTATTTCAAATTTAGCAATTAGTGGAAATTGTTTTTAAAACATTCAATCTACTTTCTAGAAGTTCCTTGAACTCAATCGTCGACAACGGTCTAATAATTTCAACCTTTAATGGTAGATTACTTTGGCTGCGCGGAATAAAAGGCTCCAAAGAGACTTGAAACAGGGTCTAACAAGATCCTGTCTATAATCTCTCGTAAAAATAGTACTGAACACAACCATAAAAGGGATTTACACAAGCGCACTGCTCAAGAACAACAAATAAAATACACTCTATAACATTGCGAAAAGTAAACAGTGTAACAAAAATAATCTTCATGAATACTGCAGTAACAGAGTGCTGTTCCACAATGACCACTTACATAGCAAGTATTTAATTTCTCTACCTTCGAGCATTCTTTTCGCTTGCTGTCAACTGTGTCGCATGCAGTGGCGCACCTAGTATGAGAATTCAGTTGGTATGCGCAGTATGAAAGATTGCGGCTTAAGATAATCAAATATTTACTTTTTTCAATCAAAATCGAAACTGTTCCAGTCGTTTTGAATATTTTTCTTTGGTATCTAACAAAACAATAGACATCGATCACATGACCGAAGCCTGGTTTTCTTTCAATTTCTACGCGCAGCGAAAATTAGAAATAACATGGTATGCTGTTTTCTGAGTTCCTGGATATTTATCGAAACCATAGTCACAATGCACATGACTGGAAATTGCATAGTTTTCTTTCATTTCTGCGCACATTGAGAAATGAAAATACAGTTATGCATGCCCATTTCGGAATTATGTCCAATGCCCATTTAGCCCTGAAGAAGGTTGCAGTATGATGACCGTAACACTGGCTATACTGCCTAGGTCGCTGCGTTTCCCAGACTGCCAAAAATCTACCAAATCACCCAATTCGTTTGATCTAAGATTACTACCTGATCTGACAGGTGCTTGCGTTTTCTGTGGAACATTTAGAATCCATTTTGTCAGCAAAGTATTCCTATCATCCTCTCGGTAATCCTCTTTCACATTTAGGTCTCGTCACATCCAACTTTCCGGTCCTCAGGCCCATTTTGGCGTCGTGACAAATACTTAAATACTTATTTCTCTGAGGAAGGTCGCAGTATGACGACCAAAACTTTTGCAACTATGACCACAACCGGCGTCTTCCAGACAGCCAGAAATACATGGGGCACTTCCGATCGCGGAAGCCTAGGTTTTCTTTGGACATCGGTCAGTCTGAAAATAAGTGGTTACACTGAAACTCGCCGTTGCCATTTTCTCGGATCACTATTGCTTCAAGTTATACGTGATTTGTTCGCGAAAAAAAATTGCAATAAAGAATTATTATTATTATTATTATTATTATTATTATTATTATTATTATTATTATTATTATTATTATTATTATTATCATTATCATTACTACTACTACTACTACTACTACTACTACTACTACTACTACTACTACTACTACTACTACTTCTACTACGATTGGGGCTGTTGGCCTCACCTGCTACGGGCGGAGCGCCGGGCTGCATCTGCGGGTTCATCCCGTAGGGCGGTGGAGCGTCGGTCTTGGGATATTGGCTCATGCTGCAACACAAACATCGGACACCGTTAGTCACTCGCCTCTCAAATGTGCTAAGGTGGTTTCCAACACCATTCCAAAATAGCACAAAGGTTTTTTCATCATTCAAATTCTAAAAAATGCTTCAAATCTATCGAATCCAATCATTTTGCGACCGTAATTCACTATTCTGATAAGTCAAGTGTTTTATGTTTCTCTTAATTTATTAAACGTATATTTTCGTAACGTATTATTTAAGAACATGCATGAAGGATTCGAAAGTTTTTCGCGAACTCTCAACAGGCTGGGATAGGCAAGTGGCAGCACTGCTGTTGCCTCAGCAACGACTTTAACCGGGACATCTTAGGGTTCGAGACCCCGCAGTGGCGGATTTTCGACACTAGGTAGAGATCTAAATCGAATTCAGACGCTGTCAGGAGAAGAATTCTAGTGTCCGTCTGCCCCGATCAGTAGTTTTCGTGGTTTCTGCGATCAATTCCAGATGAACTGGCTACCTTCTCAAACGTGCCAAGAACCGCGATCTTTCTTGCCTCATCTTTGTCCCCTCCTCTCCCCTTACACACGCACACACTTACACTTATTGTCCGAATAATATTTCTGTCAACTTGACAAGTAGTGTGGGGGTAATGCGATGTTGCCACTTACTCGAACGGAGGTCACGTAGTCGTGTGGTCGTTCTCGCATCAGATCACAACAGTGGTAAAAACAAATTGCAATAACTGCACATACGATGTATAACCAAAGTAGTAATGGCACTCTTTAATGTACAGTTGCTTTGCGTTATAAGATTTCAATTTTTCATAATAAGTGTCGACAACTCAGTAGTAAAGTCAGCAGAATTTTAAGCCTTTGATTGGAAAACTGAACGCTTGTCCCCAGTTAGCCGCCAGCTGTCAAGTAGACAAAAATATCCTTCGAACTATGCATGCACCACACCACTACACGTGTTGGGGGCTAGCCTCGGCTGGGGCGGCGCCCCGCTGCGGGAAACACGCAAGCCCGAATTTCACAGCCACATTCCACTTTCTTATCATGGATTTCTCTTACGGGACTAATAATCATTGTAGATGACGCTCCATGAAACACTAAATCAATCAAGAATCATTAAGAGTCCGGATTTGTTTGCGGGAAGTTTAGGTTCGCCCCGCTCGAAACTCTTACGAATTAGGCCTGCAATATCGACCTAGTTATTGTAGATAAGAATACCAAATCAAGTAACCTAATTGAGGAGCCTGTCCGATTTAGTTGCGTGTGGTCAACTACATTTTCTATATATTTACTCTTAAGCGTTAGGAAAGGTGTATGGGATTCTCATCCGAATTTCACAATCCAAGTTTTAGAATGGCGAGTATTTAATTATGGTCATAAATATGAAGTTCGAGAATTTAGTAGGAGTACGCAAACCACATTATGATTATATTGGTATTTATTATTTTGGGTCATTTTATATTACGGCTTCAAAGTCTCATCAGATAATCAGTTTTCGGTGGACAATTCTTTTAATATCTTTGGTTCAGCTTAACTTTCGCTGGCAGGGTCGTTGATTTTTTGTTGTATTCGAAAGGCAAGTGGTCCATCTCCAGAGACGTTATTCTAAGTGTACGAGCATTTGATGGTGCACGTCAAAGCCGATACTTGTGCTTGAAAACGTGCTGGTTAGACACAATGACTCGAGAAAGATGTCGTTTGCATCTCCCCCAAACCAATTAGTAGAAGAGTGTGTGTTATTTCGTGACGAAAAACACTGTTGACGGATCGTATTCGGAAGTTAGGTTTTCAAAGAAGTGTAAATAAAAAAAAAGAAAGTGGGTCTAGGAGCGAAATATTACTTGGAATGTATAACCGAATTTTGTATTATCTTTGTAAACTTACACTTTTCTCTTGAGTTGAATCTTTATATCAAACCTAACAATTTTACTTTATTGATAATACTCATTTAATTTGAAATCTTGTATTGATTGGAAATGCATTTGTTTTCTATTATAAGATATATTTTGAACCAAAATAGGAAAAAATACCGTTCCTAACATTCCACAAAAATATTTTTTGTTTTACTTTTTCATTAGGAATTGAAGGGTTCATACGTAAAACATTCCAAGTCTAAACATTGTATTTTTTGTTTCTATAATTTTGTGCATATGTAGTACGTTCATTGTGACACCATAGTAGTTGCGGTTACATCTCATTGTTGAACTTGAGAGCGTTATCATTTTTATGTAACTCATTTTAACCCCTGTTCACTTGCTTAAATCTCAAAAGCGTTTCCGCGTGGATTATCACGTTCAATTTCCGAAACAATTAATGAGATCGCTGAAGAGTTTTAGTCAATTACGGTGATCGGAGGGCAACAGTGCCAGATCGAGGGCCGGTGATCTCTTAGCAGGTGAGGCCTACGAACTTCGCTGCCTCTCCCCTTCGTCGCCCCAGTGGGGCAGGAGGACTGGTGCATTTTAAGTGCTGCATTGCATAGAGTTCTTTCGTCTTTCCTGGAGTCATGAACAGTGGCGCAGCGAGAGAAAATCGGATAGGTGTACACGAGTACGAGAGCAGCAGTTTTTCTATGTGGTGACTCTATTGTGTACAAACCGCAGTTAAGACCTTGAACATCATTTAAAAAAAATATATTGGGTGAATAACTCAAAACAATCATTATTCAAAAAGTACAACACAAGTACATTCTAGCACAATAATGAATTATAGCGTAGTAAAACTCTTCTGGACGAGACATTTTTTCAGTCGCAACGGTTTAAGTGCCCAGCAGGAGGCTTCCATGCACTGCGCGCGCAAAATTTCTTCCGGAGAACGAAGCCTTTGAACGCAGATCGATGTAGATTTCTAATGTCCTTGGGGCTTATCCAACGTGACGTCTGCCTTCAGGTTTGAAAATCCCAGAATTGAGGAATGTTATTTTAATTAGAGAAAGTACTTCAAATAATTCAGTGTTGATGGGCTTACTATAACAATTTAGGGAGACGGAAAGGAATGAATCATTGATAGTGTCTCCCGACCCGACCTCCCTACAGAGTGAAACGAAGTAACTTCCCCTATATTCTTGTTCTCCGTCCCTGCCCTCTTGTTCTTCACCCCGCCCTGATACTCCCTGTCTCAATCTACCATGCGATGCATTGTGAGCAGCGAACTTTCCTTTAAATATCTTCAAATTATATTTTTTTACTGATAATGACTTAATAATCTTTATATGATACGGCTTGATGCTATACGTGAAAAAAGCTTATGAAATACAAGTACAAAATATAAACAATAGTGAAAACTACTCTGAAACCCACTTGGAACTTCTCATAATTTTACAAACAAGTAGACATGACAAATAAGTAGACGCGAACGGGAATTTTGTTTTAAATTTTAGAATAAATACATCATTAAAAAAATTGTATTTGAATGGTTATATACCATACAAACATCTTTTGCTTGTATATAATTTTTTGCTTATATTTTTCTTCAGAGAGTGGAAAGATAGCGCTGCGCTACTGGTCGTGAAGCTCCTCCTCTCACGAAAGACAGAAGAAGTGCGTAGTGCGAGGTGCTCCGCTGGGCGCACGCCCCCGCGCCTTCCGATGTTGCAATACTTACAGAATTCGATTCTTTTGCTTTCGATATCCCAAGTAACGTTGCTGTTGAATGGATAATATCATGGTACCGATACCAAAGGCGCATTGTCGGTTTCGAAAAACACTGAAATCGATTTTTACAAATGTCTGAACATTTCAAATGCTCTCTTTACAGAGGTTGTCGCACTTCATTTGGATAATCGTCAGAAAGTAAATAAATGAAGATATCTGAATATTTAAATGAGAAAAAATATGTTATAGAAAGAAAATATAAATTTAGAATATTTATAGATATTTGTTAAAAATTCTTGAAGTGTTTAAATATTGTAAAATTACATTATTTCCGTATTTGGTCGTGTATCGGCACCAAGTATTGGGAGATGTGAAGCATCATAAAATTCTTAACTCCGCAGGAAGCCTACAGTTGACCGTTAACCGCTGACAGTGGACGAGTCTTCAGTACTCGACCCCACCGGATTCCTTCGTCACTATAACAGGCACGTTAGGCTTCCAGAATACTTTTAGGATCACTTTGAATCCGAATCGCTCGCACATTCACAGCTGCCAGCAGGCTCCGGTATTCCACTCATACGATTTAGAGAAAACGATCTTAGACCTGTGCAACGCATAATTTCCAACGCATTTTAATGAAATTGCGAATATAGCACATGTCGTGGTTCTATGACACATAATTTCTCTTTTCATGCTAGCAGTTATCAGTGGCATAGCTTCGTTGGTATATCCCGGGCAAAACTAATAGTATCTCTCCCCCGCATAAATTAGATGTAAAAATATATATTACTGAATAATTTATACATTATTTAATAATATTGAATATAATTATATTTGCCAAGATATTTATTTTCAATATATTAAATTTCTTCGTATGTACGATTTAAATGTATTTCTATTAAATTTATGTATCATATATATATATATATATATATATATATATATATATATATATATATTGTAAAAATTAAAATTATATAATTCCAACTATAATTTTTTTAAAATTGGTGTCACCCTGTCCCCCGTAACCACAACACTAACAGTTATGTAGTATTATAATAATGTAACTTCAGTCCTTCAAACACTTCCACTATCACTTTAAAAACTCAAATGATATAACTCTATCTTACGCGGAAAAAACGAATATTTTGAAAAAAAGGATAAAAAAGCTTCACGAAATGATTTAAAGATCTCAGCGATAGTAGTCTTTTGGTATCGACACTACGATATTATGCATTGAAGAGTATCGCTGCCGGAGGCATCGGAGGCCGAAGAACCGAGCCCTGCCCTCGCGGACTCACCCCTTGCCCGCGGCGGGGGCGGGACTGAAGGGCGCGAACGCGGGCTGCACGGGGCCCAGGTTATAGGCGGAGCCTTGGCCGTAGGCGTAGCCAGGGCTCTGGAAGGCGTTCGGCGGCCCTGCCATGTGCACCGTCGGCACCACGCCCACCGACGAGTTGCTCCAGTACACGGCCGGCATGGCGCCAGATCACCTTCGCACACACACGCTCACTTTCCCAGGGATCGTTCTCTCTTTGTGAAGGAATATTGAAGGTGTTTCCATATTGACGTTGAAAAGGTTGCAGGAGTGACTGATACTTTGCAGTGATCATACCTTCATCAGCAACCGTTTTCGGTACAATATGTTTAGTTGCAGTAATGAGTTATTAAACGTACGTACTGAAGTAGAACTCCCAACCAGCTCATAACGCACAAAAACCCGAATTGAATGAAAGAGGTTGCAGGTGTATTGCAAATTGCAATTATCGTTATGCCGCAGCACTGCAAGAGTTGCAGAGGAGATGCGAAAATTAAAAGGGAATTCGCCCGACAGCTCGGTTTGCAGCCGTGACTGCAAATACCGCCAACGAAAGGGTGAGATCGAGAACGAAAGGGTGAGAATCTTGAAAATATTCCATTCTACAAAAAGCTTCTTATAAATAACTCACCATTATCACATTTGACATTAACAGTGAATTCATTTGAAATTTATGAAAGGAATAAATGTGGTTGTAGAAATATGCTATCGAGCCAGAAACTATCCGTCTTTAGAGGTAATTTATTGGAGAGGGCTAAATTCCACTTACAAGTATCAACGACTAAATCGTTATTAAAGGACATTTAATTAAAAACTAAATGAAACTTCACACATTTTTTCAAAATTTAAATTTTATATTTGAATCGAATTTCTAGGGGTGCTGCGTGAGATTAGTTGAGTTTTAATTACCGTGATCATAGCGTAAATATCTTGACTACACGAAAAGCTTACAATATCGAAAATATAACTGTATATTAATTAACAATTAATTATTTAAACTATAGAATGGTAGCGAGAAAAATCGGTAACACCGGTTTTGCCAACATTCACTAGGGATGCTGATGCAAAACCAACGGAGTACATGGATGTAATATAACAACCAGCGTGTTGTGCAAAACACAGCAACTGTAAAAGCTATATTCTCCAAAACAATAATAATAGGGGGGTTGTATTGCCAATACCGAGAGTGGTTGCCTGCCAACTGATAACTCGAAGGAAAGGAAGAAAGATCTACATGTTTAAATTTTAAAATACGAAGTTCTACCTATAACCTTCGACCAATGAGAACGACAAAATGGATTGTAAATGATATCGTAATGTATTCTAGCAGTTCGGCAATAATCAAACTACCTTTATTATTCTCAAAGATTTTCGGATTTGTGTACCACCAATAAATGATTACGCCACACATATTTTTTTCATAATTTTCATTTTAACGTGTTTTCTTCTCCTTAACTAAAAAAATGCAAATTCAACTTACAATTGCGCTATTACTCATGAATAATAAAGTAAATGAAGACGTTTGTTAATTTATTAAGATTTTATTAACCATGCAAATAATTTTTTTCTACGACTATATGAAAAAGGGCTCTTTTGTAGTCACCGTGAAAAAAACTTTATGCAAGGAAATGTAACAAAGTAAGCAGTCAAGGTTTCGCATTCATGGATCTATAATATAATATACTGCTTTCCCCGAAGTGTGAAACATCTTATTCCAATATAAAATTATCAAATTTTATCCAAAATAACTCTTATACAGTTACAGAAAAAGTGTTTATATTTCGTGCAATTAATATGAAAATAACTATTATAAGTTTATTTGCAGCCGTGATATTAAACAAATGCAATTTTGGGCTGTTTGGGCCCGTGTGCAACGACACCATCTGCCATTTGAAAGTCCGAGAAGCTTTTCAAAAATTCACGCAGGAATCGTATGATGATTAGTTGATAAAGTCAAATTTCCTTATCTCTAATTAGCACTTCAATGAAATAGTATTACTTTTTTACTAAATATATACGAAGTACTTTTTCACATTCGACATTCTAATAATGATAACGATCATCAACGCTAAACGTCTGTCCATTAATAGTTTTCGAGCACGACACGTTTTCAGCACATACATTTATGATATTAACAAATCTCCTTTTTTGTAAAATTTCTTGATATCACTGGCTTCCAGTTGATATTCTCTTTTCAATGATGTTAATATTTGCTTCTAGGTTCGTCTTCTGATCCACACGAAAGTATTCACTATTTTTACTCACGGAGTTTCTTCTTATGGAGTCACTTTGTATCTTCTTCACTCATTTCTTAGTGGTGAAGTCACTTTGCATCTTGGTTTTCAGCAAAACCTGACTTCCCCTTCCTATTAAAATGTAAAATATGGAATGATTCGTATTAATTTCTGTCGAAATGGTGGGTCAATTAAAAAAAATTATAAAAGTAGTCACGTCATTAGTTCATAAATTCTTCGAGTTTTATTTTCATTTGTACGAGTGCAGTAATTATAGACATATTTGTTGAATCGCTGGCTCTATTTTGAGCTGTGTAGAAACGGAAAATGTATGCGATAATGGATTTTCCCAGTAAGAAAATAAAACAACTCTATGTAATTGTAATAATTTTTCTCACGGTATTAGAAAACGTAACAGCGTGTTAATTAAAAGTGCTAATTTTACTGTACGCTTTACTCTTAAGGTAGAAGGTACAGTTATCTAAGCTGCTATTGGTATCTAGTTATATTGTGCGATTCTAGAACATTGTTTTCTACGGCTTTCAATTAAAAAAAAAAGTTTATATGCGGAAATATTATACAACATGTAAAAAAAATTCCAAGTCGTGAAATTCCCGAAGCACTAACAGTACCTGCTGCGGCGACCGAAGCGAAGGAAGGCAAGGAGTACTCGCTCTGGCGGAGTGGAGTGACGGCGAGCGGCGGCGGTGGTGGCGGCGGCGGCGAGTGTCTGCGCGACTGGCGGGCGCGCGGGCGGGCGCCTGGTTATACCACCTGCCGCGATAGCGTTGATAACAAGAGGCTCGCGCGAGCGAGTGCGTCAGCGCTCGGCGGGCGCGCGCTCCCTGGAAGCTGTCGACGTCCAAGCCCCGCTGCCGCCGCCGCCGCCGCCCGGATGTGCGGTTCGCTCAACTTCCGCAGGCGTTTTGCATCGACGATGACGAGACTCCCATTGCGCAACACGCGGTGGCGCCGTCTTACACTTCGGGTGCGTTTTCACAACTAAATCACTGGTGGACCCACTGGGGGGGGGGGGGGTATGCCCCACCCCAAAAGCCAAGAGTCTTCGTTAGCTTCCTCTATTGATTGGCAAAATTGATTTACATATTTATTTACGTTCGAATGATGTAATTATTTAAACAACAGTATGGTTTAGTATGAAATATGCTGTTATTATATTACATTATAAATAATATAATGACACATATGTTTATTATTTAACAAAAAATATACGATGCCCCCCTCCAAATGATTGGCTGGATCCGCTCCGTCCGGCTTGGCTCGTTCTTAACGCACCTCATCCTTCACAACGCCTTCTTCTGAACACAACGCCTCCTACTTGGCACAACACTCTCTCTTTCAGATGAATGTTCCACTTCAATTCACCGTTCCACTTCAATAAACATAACTTCATGAAATTCCGAAATCAATTTTATTTGTATATTTGAATATATGTTATGATTAGATGTTATATTTCATTATTTATTTAATATTAATTCAAATGTGGTAGTGAAAATCCGAGATTCATTTTTGATCAATTGAACATTCATTAATAGTTTGATATTAATAAGATGGTAAATATGAATACAAATTGTGAAGATGTTAGTTTATCATAAATTCTCAAGCGCTTGTTCTTAATCTTCACACTCGTGGACACTTCCTCTTCAAAGCGAAAATATCATTTATTGCCCCTTGGGAGCGGAGCTGTGAAATGCAGGTGAGAGCGGGTACCCTCGCCTGGTGGGAAGTTTCTACATCCATTACGCTGCCAAAGACAGTGGCAAACGTATTCAAAATCCGGATTTTCTAATCTCAAAAAATCCAAAGAATATGATTCTCCTCCAGCCAGTTTGACAGAGAAAGGGACGAAAACCGCGAGCAGTTCGGATTCAGGGAATGGGAAAGGGGAATCATGGAGAGGGACCTGATTTGGAAAATGCCCAATGGAGACTGAAATGCGGGATGCGGCAGAAGCCGTAGTGCCCTGGCTTTATGATGAAATATCCAGAATCAAATACGGTCCAACTGTTTTTCAAAAACGAATGACCTTGCTGGCTGAACGGCGAGCCCGCAAAGACACTTCCGCTCCTCGTGGTGAGAGTGCGTGCTGGCGTACCTAGCACACCTCACGTGCTCCGCTTCCTCCGCCACGTGGTTATGCGTCAAGTTGTGGCGATCGCGCACGCGTAGTGCAGCGATCCACCGAATCATCACTGAGCCGCGTCTGGCGAAGGGGCAATGCTGTTGGCGCAATTTCTGCGGAGCTTTTCTAAGTATCGGATAAAGACACATGTTTCCGTAACCATAGCAACACTAGGACTCAAAAAGTGCAATTAAAGGGAGGGGTTTAAAACCATTAGCTGGCCCCGTTTGTAACACCCAACGCTTCCTGGCGTGAAATGGAAGCTTTTTAATTTCGAACCCTTCCTGTCTTCCCATTTAAAAAAAGTTTCTTAATTAAACATTCTGTGCAATTTTACGTATTTTTAATACACTTTTTCAGTTTACTCAATAAACTAATTAATACAAGAATGTGATGAAAACAATTATTTTTTCTCAAATACCTTCTCCGTGTTCACTCTTGCACAGTAGTGAGAAACCCTTTACGCCCAAAAATTAAAGGGAAATGTATATGTTGAATGGCTCCTCTCGACTGATTTGCCATGCTTCTGTTATTTGATTTGCATTTGATCTGGCGTGGATAACAGTGATACTGAAATTTATTAAAGTTTAAAAATGGTTATGTTCTGTATTGAAAGTAGCAACCAACAAAAAATGAAGTTATGTTCTTTTTTATTATGAATGTCTAACGATTTTTTTATACTTTTACAGCAATGGTATTTCACGTAAATTGCTTTGATTTTATCTGCTAATTAGCCGACGCAATACCTTCCTTTCATGGTACTCTTTGCTTTAGAAGCTATTGAATGATCAAACACAGAAGTTAGCTCACCATTTAAATGTTATATCACTGACAATTATTAAATAGTTTATAGCTGGGCAAAAACACGTTTTCATGCCTTTTCAGTTTTTATTGTTCATGAAACCAAATTATAGTTATTATTATTATTGATACTTTAAATGGAATGTTCTGGGTGATATTCCTTAACGATACAGGGCATAATGAGTAGATAAAACGGTCTTTATTTTTTCCATTCTCAAGCTTCCTCGGGCCCTGGACTTGATATTTACAGACACGAGATAGCGATACGCAGAGGCAGAAAGCACGAACAGACTTTCGAAACGGCTACTAGTTGTATCCGGCCCCACGAGAAATACACTTATTTTTAAGTAATTTTAAAACCACGTTACTAGAAGGCATTAACAATTACAATCAACAGGCACAAATTCAAAAGTCAAGTGAAATCTATTCTGGTGCAAAACTATTTTACTTTATTAGAGACTGTAATGTGAATTAAAAACGAATATAATATTTGTATTATAGTGATTATGTTAGAGCATTAGATGTGATTTTTATATTCTAAAACGCTGTTTCTAACAACTCTTGTAACATGCTTATAGCTCTTTGACCCTTATATTGGATGGGATTTTCGTCCAGTAATGTTCCAGTAATGGTAAAATGCTCGGTTAGCCCTTTGTTTATTTATTTATTTATTTATTTTGGAAAATTCCCCCACCAACATTTCGCGTAGATATTTTCCTGTTTTTGTTGATAAGTAAAGTGAATACAAAAGTGAATGGATTGTTAAATGCACCGAGGCTGGGGCTTTGAACAGTCCATGGACGTGCGAGGCGCCGCCGCATCATGTGATCGTTCAGCGCCATGTCATAACGATGACTCATCAGCGAACGTCGCGCTCACGTGTTTACGGTGCCAGGTAGAATCTTTTAAGACGTGTGAAATCATCACTTCCGCAAACATTTGCTATAGCACACATACGCTACCATCGCTACAATATTACTTCTGAGCCGGAGGTCCTAAGGTTCGGGTCCCGACGATGGCTGAATTTTCAACACCAGCTGCGTAGCTAGGTCGAATGTAACCTCTGTCTGGAGGAGAATTCTTGAGGCCAGCTGATCTGATCCTGGTTTTCCGTGGTTTATCCGACCAAAATCATGCGATTACTGAAGTAGTATCCTATGAAATGGGCCACGGTCCGCGAGCAATCTTTCCTTTTTTTCTTTCTTGCCCTATTCTCACCTCTTACACACACACACACACAACCAAAACGTCGGGAACTTAAATCATGTCCCGACTGGATCTTTCCCCCGCTAATGGAAAATATCTGGATGGGAAAGCCCCGCAAGGCGATATGCTGATCGACTGAATCACACGGTATTCATGCAATTGTGTTATTTGCACAATCTCGGCTGTGTACTTTCTTTGGTAAAGGAATAATTATAGTGCGTTGCAAATCTGCTGTTCACTATTTCTTTTCCAGATCACATTGCATAATTGTGTTGGTTTTGCCAAGATTTCTTCTCCTATATCTTTGAATAGTTCGATTTGAATATTTTCTACAGCCGGGGACTTCCCATTATTCAGTGGTTTTGTCGCCCAATGCGTTCCTTCTATCTCTAGTTCTTATTCGTAATCATCTATATTTATTCACTACTATATTAGTAAGTTCTTCTCATATACCTTTTTCGTGTATTCTTCCCATCTTTTCGAGATCTCTTCTTTTGTTGTATTTATTTTGTCGTTCACGTTCTTAACATTCGCCATTGTTGGTTTACACTCCGTGCTCATATTTCGGATGACCTGGAAAATTTGTTAAGATCCCATTTGTTGTTATGTTTTCCACTTCTTCGCTTTTTCTTGAATACATTTTTCTTTTCTTATCTTGTCTGGCTGGAATACCCTGTAGACTATTCTGATTTCGTCTGGTCATTTGCTTTCTTTGCAGAGAACATAATGTTGAAAAGAAAGAAATATAAGGACTCCGTTGTACATAAGTATAATAATAATAATAATAATAATAATAACAATAACAATAATAACAATAATAATAATAAAAAAAATAATAATAATAAGAATAATAATAATAATAATAATAATAATAATAGCATGCATTTAAGTGACAACCAAAGTATGTATACTATAGTATTGCTTATCGATATCATCGAATCTTCTTTTCGATACTGAGTTCCAAGATTATGTGAAACCTTTTTCTTATATTTCACGGAGAAATCTTGAATTTTCTCTGCGGGTCTGATTCACTCTGTCATTGTGAAAACTATAAACAGGTTGTTGCTCCGAATGCATCGGGCGATCGTTTCTTTCATCGCACCAGCCGCGAAGGACTAGGCAAGGACTAGGGAAAGACGATCCTGATCGAATAAAGTGGCCGTGGGGGAGGGCCCGGATTTCTAAGTCGATATGGCACTGTGGACAGTGTTCGCAAATAGACCAACGTGGAGAATGCTCACACCAAGTTTCACTGATCGGCTCGCTTACTCGGTGCCCTTTCCCCCTTTACACTTCCTGCTCCATGTCACGTTCTATTGCGTCTGTTAATTTACGACCACCTCATCTTATAGTTGGGAGCGATTGATGCGAGGCTGAGGAATGCGCTCGGTGTTCTTGGAAGCTGCCCCCCTGCCCCGCTAATCTGCAACTACTAGCTGTCCAAATATACGCCAAGTATCCATAGACAAAAATGAAACAACATACGAAATAGGAAAACAAATAAGTAATAAGTGAATACCATCAATGTGGAATTTTTTTATCTTTACAATATGGCCTTTTCTTACGGAGTACTCAAGGCTGCCCCGCCGGCTTCAAATCCTTCTTTTTTAATTGATATCACAGCCGAACAGATACTTCAGTATAGTTTACTACGCGAAATTGCTGTTGTGCAGCGTGTGATGAAAAGGCCGAATTTTTTTCGTCACATTTCTTAATAACGAGATGTATAATTTCCCTACTTAACTGTGTATTGTTTGGCCTTTAATACGAACAAAAGCTATAACGTTCCACCAAAGCCAGAAACCAAATTAAAATGAATACGCTTGTATTACGAAACAAGAAGCAAACATGTTACTCATTGAGTTCATGGCTTCTCAGAACAAGAAACATTCTATAATCAGATACGTATATTGAACCTCATACAATGTTGTCAAGCAGATATACTATTTCCTCGACTGATGGCGTCAAAAGGCGGCAAAATGCAAACACATCAATATGCCGAATACTTACACTGTAGGTCTTCGCAAATTCTTTAGTTCAACCTCGTATGTTACGACAGATGACAGTATATTTAAATATGTGGTCTATTAAAGTTTTGGAAATATATTTATTAGTGCAATGTAATTGAATTTCCCTCAATATTCAAGAGAGATTATTATTGTCAAATTGCCACTTGCGAAAGATGAGGCTCAAAAATCGTTACATTAGTGTGAACACTTTTCAGGTTTCAACGTCAAAAGTAATTTGTTGAGACCGCAAAGGTTAAAGTGGCTTTAGACTACTCAGGTACTAAAACTTCGATATATGGAGGAGTATACTGCACAATAATTCAAGTACAAATGGCAATGAATTGAGTGTTTGTAACATTTCTATCAATAATATTTTAGATCCTCCAATAATCACTACGAAAATCAGAAATCCAACGTTGGTTTGCATCAGAATCGCTTACAACACCACCACAAAAAAATCTCTGCTGTCATCTCGGAAAGACGAAAAGGAGAGAGTGTCTTCTCATCAATTATTAAGAATCACGGAGCACATACACACGCATTTCAAAAAAAAGAGCATACAATAGTTACCTTTTTAGACATTTCGAAGCTTTTGACAAAGTGTGGTATCCTGGATTAATATTCAAACTTAAAGAAATAGGTACCCCTAACTATTTAATTAATACCATTAATAGCTTCTCCAAGATAGAACATTTTCAAGTCACAGTTAATATTCACACATCCAATCCCCGCAGAATTATAGCTGGATTACCTCAAGGCTCACCACTGTCCCCCACGCTTTTCAACATATACACAGCCGACATTCCATAACATCACACACGCACATCGCCCAATTCGCCGATGACACGCGCAATTTTTCATGTCTAATCATTCAACTAATCAAATCTGTAAAAACAAATTCAAACACATTTAAATAAAATTGATGAATGGTCTGTCAAATGGAAAATCAAACTAAATCTACAAAATCATGCGCCAAATATTCTCATTAAGAACATTTTCAACCCAACACCACTCCGGAATAAACAATAACCCAATTCCATGGATCTCACACAATGAATTGTTAAATACCTAGGGCTGAATCTTGATACCAGACTAAATTGGAAAAATCACATAACAGTAAAGCACAGCAAGCCAAATAAAATTAATTCAACTAAAGCCACTCTTAAATCGCAATAGAAGCTATCATTAAACAATGCCATCACCATCTATAAATCAATAATTAGACCCTAATGCTTTATGCATGCCCTATCTGGATCAATGCCTCAAAAACTAATATTAATAAAATTACAGATCATCCAAAATAATTTCCTCAGACATCTTCCTTGCCACTCATGCACCCTGGTTCATCTCAAACATTCAACTGCATAAAGAATTTAATTTACCTCCTATACTTTACCATATCGCTCTCCTATCTAACAATTTCTTCTCCAAAATAAACACAATAACCAAGCCACCCACTACGGCCTAGCCACCACCTACCAGCTCCCAACAAGAATAAAAAATAGATATCCATTAGATTCATTCCTCAGCATATTTTCAGAAGTCAATTAATCACATAGGTGCTCTGTGAGTTTCCTATTCATGTTGTAGTTAGATTTAGTTGTAAGATTAGCATTTAAGTTAAATATAAGTCATAAAAAATACATATGATGTAGTATAAATAATACTGAACTATGTATTAAACCAAAGGTTTGTGAGACGGCATGCGGGTCCGGGAGGAGGGTTGTGTCTTTGCTAGATTTAGAGCCCATTTACGTTTTACTACTAATAAAAATATAATAACTCGTCAAAATCTGACGGGATGTATAAGTAGTAGATTTACCGTTTAGAAATAAGCTATTGCTTAGGGTCTCAGAGTCCAAGGGACCTCAAAAATTTTTAAACAAAATTACAAAACTTGCAATTTTTTAAAATGAAAATATACATATGCTATTCGTTCTTTCAAATAAACAAAAAAAATGAAGTTAAAAACAGATATATTGTAAGAGCGCCATTTTCATTTGCATCTATTACGTTTTGAACTTGTCCAGTGCATGACGAAAGCCGTGTTGGGCTGCTACAATTTTCATTTAATTTTCACTGTTCATCCTGCGAAAGGTGACAAACTGGCGTTGATAGTAGTTGAACACCATGGATTATTAGAACGCTTATGTGCTATAATAATATAATAGATCTTATTACGAAACAGAACTCAGTTTTGTAAAGTTTGATTTTAGGTAATGAAAGTGAATAAACAAATACCAAATACGCTCTATTGCTTTGTTATTAAGATACTTCATGAAGCAATGGATGTTATTCATTGATATACCATTAAATGTTATATTCATTCGTGTGCATTCAGTGCGTCGAGAATGAATGATTAAGTAACGTATTGTTTTCTTCGTCCTTTCCTCCAATTATCTGCTATCATCCTGCGACCTTGACGGTTTGTCCGTAGAACTCAATCTGTATTTGGAGGAATCGGAAAGTCCAAATCATCGAATAGTGAACAAGTTTCTAAATTCTGTAGCAGCGCAACACAAATTCGTAATTAAATCCAGTCTTCTTCGAAACGGGAATGTTTCCACACCCTAGAGCGGAAACTACGAATAATTCTTCACACCGTGGGAGATATTGTCGATTATCAGGAATATTTTTAGTTGTTTTTTTTTTGCTAGCACTGGGATCAATTGTTTGATGGAGAACTATAGATAAATCAAAAGATCCTCAAAATTTGTATATTGCACTTTTAAATCATTAGAATACCCATTAATCGAAAGTCAAAATAATATTGGTTAATTTCCTGCGTACGACGTCTGCAAGCAGCCTAAGCTGTTTACTATTCTGGGAAATATAAAAATGCAAGTATTTCATTACACAGAACATAAAACTAATCTCTTTTTTGTTCCATTGTTCACAGTTCCAGTACAGTACCACTTACGCCATATTTCTACACCTTTTCGAGTATCAATCATCGCAAATGTATCGATGTCTCTAATCATTTCATACACAAAAACGTCTGTCGGATTATACAACACGTACGTCATCATATCTGCCGTCTCGTTTAAATAGCAAATTTGATTTCCTTTCAAGCCGTATTTTGTGAATCAAATCCTCGAGTCGAAGAGGTAGTATCTCCCTGCACGGCCAAATGAACACACGGCAAATGAACTGGACTGGCGAATAGTGGAATTCATCACTGCACGCGTATGAATGGTCACGTGGCTTGAGCAATAATGTGCCTGCGCAATGAGCAACGAACGCTGTTTTGAATTGCATTGGGAGGAAATGGACAGAACACATTGACGCTTTTTTAAACGACACCCGGCGGATACGAGGTATCGGGGAAGATATTTTTTTTATTCAGCTAACACTTACGTAGATTGTTTTTATCTGGCAGGATCATGGACAGAAAAAAATTGGAAACATTTTGAATGAGGAAATGACAAAATTGGAAAGACAGAGAAGTAAATATAAAATTATTGATGCTATACAACAGCATTTACGTCCGCGACTTTTTTATTCTTTCCACCACCACGAGACATTCCAATGCTCTCGACTTACCAAAAAGGAAATTGAACTTTTGCACGTTGTGATATTTGAAAAGTTTTAATGAAAATCGGAGTTATCCAGTATTACTAATAAAAGTTTTCCTGGTGGCTCTAAAAGTTAAAAAGAACAAACAATTTGGTACCTTTTTTGAGAAAATTGTGTTATGTATTTTGTGTCTTAACTTTATTCAAAATTACTCGAAAACTACTCAGTTTTCAACAAATTGTACACGTCATTATTTATTTAATTTTAAGGAAGAAATTTCATTAAAAAATCTTTATCTTCAATAATGTAGGTGAAGAAAAGTGTCGAAATTGTTTTTATTTTCTCTGCTTCTTTCTGTGCTTTTTGTTTACTTTTTATTTGAGTAAAAAATTATAAGAAAAAAATTGGAGCCATTCTGTGAGAAGAGATGTTCTAAATATTTCATGTAAAGTATAAGCAAAATGTTGAGCAAGTTTTTACGCTTAAAGTGCCATTAATATAGAGATCTTGCTTTTTAGCTGTTTAACTTCACGTGGCGACCATCACAGATGTAACGGAGTTTTACTCGAACAAATACACTAGAGTTTTGTAAATCAATGTTTTAGCAATATTTGAAATTTGTATGCCTTTATTCCCGCCTCCCAAAAGCTTTTTATGCGTAATTCCAATTCTGCAAAACTCGCAAAGTGTTCACGGGCGCGCGCACGTACACCGGAAACGTGAATTATGTTCCCGACAGTGTTGCTATTTTCGTAGTCACTTGATCGTGGTGGAGATCTTGGAATGTATTCAGAAATCGATAAGATGTATGTTTCAGGTATCGTGTCGTTCATGCTGTTTGCTACGTTATTGTTTTATTTATCTTATCTAATCTATTTCGAAGATGTAATTTACTTTTGTTCTTTTCAAGGTTGAAACCACACCCACACAATACGATTCACCAAGATTTTTTAGCAGTGAATAAAACGTACTTCCTCTCATAATAATTCAGCATCGTAAATAGTAATGAATCATTTCATCGGGATTTCAGAGCCGAAAACTAAAACTTTTGCTTCTGACACCGAGACCTAATCCAGGTACTCCATATGAAAGGCTTCCATACGCCGTGAAGGAAAGCCAGTAGCTGAGAAATAGTTCCAGCGACCTTCAGGGATGTGCTCACCCGGCCACCCGCTGTGCGGGTGACGTCATTCCGACGGTTGAAACTTAATGAAGAGCATCCGGCGCCCTTTGCCCCGCCCCTTCCCACTCTCTCGCCTCCCCTTTCCATCATCTCCTATGTAATTCCACCGCTGGGAGAGGTGGCTTAGGGTAGGTTTATGTCGGAGCTGCGATAAACGATGAAAGCAGCGCTGCGAGCCAAGCAGCGAGAACGTCGCCATGTAATCAAATGGAGGTGTTCATGTTGGCAGCGCGCTGCTCTCGGGATCAGCGCTGCGACCAGCGATAGGAGCGGCGAAAACCCTTTGATAGGTATTCGCTGCTAGTATCGCTGGTCCGCGCTCTTCACAGCTGACACACTTCAGGTGTTGAAAGTGTCGAATAAAATGATTGCTGAGAAATTTATCGTTTGTGTTTTTGTTAGGAGTCAAATGTGGGACGAAAGGGACATAAATCACCGCAATATGTTCGTTTTACACAAACTGTGGGCCGCCTAAATTAGTACAACACGTACGTTTTAGAGGTTATGTTACATTCGTTTTTCAATAAACAACAAAAATACAAATATTTATATAGTACCGTACCCTTAGGCATGAACTGATGTCACTGCTCTGCCTGACCGGGAGATCCTGGACACTGGCTGGGTGTAGTTCAGTGGTCTGGAGGATAATTCTAGCGGCCAGTTTCTCTGATCGGTAGTTTACCGTGGTGTCACCGAACACACCAGGCGAATGCTGGTGCAGTATTATCCACCTCCCTCTTCCTTGTATTATCCTTATCCCTTACTTACACGCACTCACACTAACCTGGACTACACTACCACCCTGCCGGGAGACCGGTCGGGAGCTTAAAGCTTGCCCCTACTGGGTCGATGCCCCGCTGGCGGGAGATTAGCTTGGCGCCAGATCTCGTCATCTAGCAGGAGAAGATCACCGCCACTTGCCGAGCAACATGTTAACGGAACTAATGACGTTAGCAGTTGCCGCGCCCGGAATCACTAATCAGTCAATCCTCTCTACCCTTCCCTTCCCCTCGCATCCCACGTCCCCTCCCTGGGGCCACTCCACCCCTTGCCTCCTCAATCCTCGCGTCTCCCCTTGCCGCAACGAGCGCTCTTCGTGACAGTTCACTGCACAGCCGCTTTTCGAGAGTGTTCGTCGCGTGATAACGCACACCATTCTATTTTGCGTGTCCGAGGGATCCCACAGCGCCCGCAATCGCCCACAGCCTCCAATGTTTTCGAAGCCCTGCTTGTAGATGAACTGGTCTTTTGTTGCGACGATTAATATTGGCAGGTGGGTGGTTAAATAAAACAATAATAAAAATAAAATAGAGACTATAACTATTCAGTAAATTAGTGAATATACATAGCATTAAAAAAGGAAATTAATATGAACTTGAACTATGACATTTAATGTATTTACTATTTGGACTGCATAATTCTAATCAACAATTTTGTAACAAGTATTGTACCTCAGAATCTGGGTGACCCCCATCTCGATCAGGTTCTTCGTTCAGTTTCCCTGATCCCTAGAGCAAATGCTATGATGGCTCTTTATTTTACTTCTGGACCGAAAAGTAACTTCATTATCCATGCACATCTTCTAGAGTTCAGTGAGAAATGTAGTTATTCCAATTATCGTTCTCCATGTTGTCGTGGCAGAAGTATATTCATTCACGAATGACAAGATGGAGAATAAGAATAATATAATATATAGTTTATTTGCCTTTGAAAATAGATTTTATTACATCGGAGCGAATATTTTGTTAACAATTCTTGCTAAAAAATCTCATTTCTTTCTGTATTCAGAATTTAACTAGTATATGGTTATGGGTAGGTATCCTAGAATCAAGAAAACGATCATCGATTGTATTTCTTACCGTAGCAGCTCACACACAGTATTTAATAGTTTTTTAAGTAAAATAAAATAAAAAATAGTAATTTTTACCCAATTACTATCGATGTAAAATTGAGAGGCTAGAAGTTTCATTAAGTCAGAGAAGAAAATAAATAACATTGCTTTCACCAACTCTAAAAGGAATTAGAACAAATTGCCGAGAGACGAGAAAGTCCAGAGAGAAGAAATTACAGTTTGCAATTTTATTATAATGTTAAATGCAACATAATTCACTAATGAAAGTTTAGTCTCTTTACTATAATATCATCAGGCAAAGAAAGAGTTTTTCCGGTTGAGCTCATACAGGCAATATTCAGATATTTTGTTTAAACTAAAATTTATTACTTAAGAAATCTCCACAGCTCAGTGCTTCAAGCCACAAGTTTGTATGCGAGTAGGTAACAGTTGTTCATTTGCTACCTTATCGGCAGCAGGATGAAAGTGGGAGGGAAAATTCCGTTGAGCGATTCATCTTTTTATCATTAACCAATTAGAGATCGGCATGAATTCATCGCATTATCGGTCGTAGCCAGACATTTAATTTTGCATTCTGTGTTTCTTCACCAATATTTAAAATACGCTTACCGGTAAATACGAAGTTGGAAGAATAAAGAGTAGAATGTTTTTGTGTAGGTTTTGCTCAAATTGAATTATTATGAATTATAATGAAGTTGTTCTGATAATATGAGTGAAGGTGCTGAAGAAGAGGCTAAGGAAAACATGGTAAGAAGTTCTGTGAAGGAGGAACATGTCTATGTCATGCAATGAAAGAGAAAATAATATCAAATCGTTCATTTCAATCAATATTTAAATTGTGCTAACTTTTGAATTTGCATTCTAAAATTGTACGCACTCCTTGGTTTAGCAAATCGGTTCAGTAATTCGCCAATGCATCTGCGTATCATATTAATTATACGGTACCGAATGAACAATTTCATGATAAAATGTGATGTCATTAGGTAATTCGCGGAATGATCGTGTTGTGAAACACTTGAATCAAATTCAACTTTGGTCATTGTACAATACAAGTGAAACAACATACACTAATTTTGCAGGAGAAAGATGTATGCTGAGCGGAGCCCTGTTAAAACAAATATTTTATTCTACATAGAAACCGCCGGTGTTGTGATCCATCTTTGAAATGCATCATGAATTTACTAGAAGTAATAGTTATTTAGGATAAAAGTGACATTTTATTTTGAGAGGAGGAACGTTTGGTACACGAGGCCTATCAATCATACGAATAAAATAAAATGACATTTACCACGTGTGTCATACAATGTTTTTTAGTCAGTCCTCGTGACTTTCATTGTATTTTTATCATTTAATTGTGTACTACATTGCTACTAAGGCCAGTAGTTCCTGAAGCAGGCAGACGGAATAGTTTTTTTTGTTGCATCCACACTGTTTCGCCTGAACATTTGAGCGTCGTCTCAGTTTTAGCACTGGTGCTAAAAATTGACACACTACGCATGCCCTGAAAGAACCGCTTTTACCTGTGTCTGTCTAAAAAACCGGCTTTTTTCTTAATATATATCACATTTACCAAAACACAGCCTGCTTTCAGCGAGACCCTTCCCTTGTGCCTGTGGTCCGTGCATGTGCGGTTCGCGAAATCCTCGGGGTCGCCCCCGCCATTCCGCTCGGCGTCGGGCGAAAGCGCGGCCGCGAGCCAGACATATTTATGGCGGCCTTCGCACCGCCGCGCCTCTTCCAGTGAAACGTGACATATTTGCAGATGTGCGTGACACTCATTTAGATGGCGCGAAAGCGAACGATCCTTTCTGAACTCGAGTGGCACAGTTTCTAGCTGGTTGCAGATATACATAAAATATCGTACTGAAATAGAAAACTCTGATTACATTATATCCATTAAACTCGGTGTTAAACATTAAATCACAACGTAGAAAGTAGAGATATTGTTTCTATTTTATGATGAAATTATATATAACTGAAAAGAAATCAATGGACAAGAAGTTGTATGAATATATGAATTGTTCGTATTCAATGAGCATTCTTTGTTATATATGCACCATTTTCTCTTCCGAGTGTGGTCAACAGGTGCACAACAAAAGTAGTTGGTTATGTATCACATCAGGTGTCAAGACACTGTCAGAGCTTAGTGTATACGTAGTAGGAACACACGTCCGGAAAATTGTGAAAGAATTGCTGCTCAAAGAATATTAAACGCTATTAGAGGATTTGTAATTATGTATCTTTATTTAACATTACTCGCGAGCGAGTTTGTGAAACAATAGTAGGAATACAAACAGTTGTTACACAACCTTGCTGCCAGGACCGTAACCGCTTCAACTGAACTGCATACTCGGGAGTGCATTGAATCGTTATTTAATGCTGGCATGTCGGATGCTAGTGGTTTGGTTGACGTGATGATGAAAATATTGACTATGGATTATTTCCAGCGTTTTCTACTATTTCACTAACCTGAATCGCATTTGCGTTGTAATGACTAACCCTAGGATCTTTATTTATGTTCTGCATTCCCGTTGCTGAAAAAGCCCGATGATTAGTGTAACGTGATTCTGGAGGATGAGTCAGTAAATGAACAATGCATGAAGATATTATGGGTGATCAAAGTGTGATTCATAATTAGATATAATTTTCGTCGTTTTGTATCAAGCGCACGCTGGTTTTACAAGATAAGAAAGTCGGTGTGTTAGGGGTGCAGTTTTACGAATATTTTCGTGTTTGACGTTTTGAACATTAACAGAACTATAATAACTTAATACGGGAGAACTAATTAACTGATCAGAGGAAATTTACCCTCACAAACCGGCCAGGGAGTGCGCGCGATCTTTCCTTCAACTTCCTTGTCCTATCCTTTCCCCTTACACACACGCGCGCGCGCACACTCACTTGCATTGCACTATCACATATCTCGGGAGCTTAGAGGTTGTCCCGGCAGGGCGGTGACCCGCAGGAAGAGTTAACTGGTAGTTCGGCGCTATATCTAACCATCCATCGGTGGAAGAACTCCGCTTCCGCGGAGATAAACAATCTTGACTCTAATGGAGCCACAGTTATTGACGCAACGAGAATCATTAATCTCTCAATCAGAAGAAATTACTAGCTATGAAGGTATTCGCTGCGCTGCTTTGTTATAGAATCGGGGGCGTCGGGGTCCGCGGAGCAGCAAGGCCGTGGGTTTCGGCCATCAACGTACCGCACAGCCGGCTGTTTCTGGGAAGCTTCCCAATCAATTGGGAATAACAGAGCGAGTTGTAAGGAAAAACTCTTCCCTTTCCTAAGTGACCTATCTTCTAACAGGTTCAGTCCTACTACAGTCCGACCAACGATTTGGACAATGCGACTGTGGGAATAAGAAGAATAAGATCCGATCTGTTTATTGTCATTCCACAAGCGGGGAGCGGTTGTCCTTCAGAAGGAAACGGACGAAGGAGGTCTCCGAATTAATCCCTTTTGATCCACCTAGCCATCTCATCTATCAAGCTTTATCAAGTGGACTTTGGTACCGACCGTTCTTCTTCGTAATTATTTTAAGTAAATATGACATATTTGTTAACTTTTGGTCCACCTGATTACTCAAGAGATAAAATTTAAGACGCCCTTATTTTTGTAAGATATAAAATTAAATTTCTCAAAGAAAAGCGCTCAGAAGTCACTGATTTGCTGTTTAAAGTGAAGGAATCTCAGATACCTACAGGTTTAGTAACATTCATCTAAAAGGTATTGTCTAAGTCCAGAACCTTGCTAACATTAAACTAAGTGAAGAATGTATGAATGGAGACTTTGTATTATGGAATAAGGCTGCAACATGCCTTCCACGCCCCAATCACAAGCAGGGGCGTAGCCAGGCTGACACAAGACTCACAAACGTAACCAGGGGCATCGGCCAATTGATCCTTGGCAAAAACTTATTTAAAAAAATCCTTCCTCCCCAATTCTTACTTCCTCTATGCGTCAGAAATAACTAATAGTGTAAAATTTTGGATTAGATATATTAAGTATATTTTCCATTTTTTTGAATGAAAAGAATCGTGGCCGCAATTAAGTCGGGACCTGACACAAGTTGTCCGCCCCCTTTTGGAAGACCCTGTTCGCAGCTCTCAGCGCGATTTAGGTCGGTCGCAGACACTCTCTCTCTCCTCCGCCTTCGTGTTGGTGGACGAGGAGAATTCGTCGTTGGTCCGGCAGCCGCGCCCACTGGCGCAGCAGAGGTCGGGCGGGCGGCGCGCGGTGTGTTATGTTGGCAATCTGTGCGCTAGAAATTCTAATTTTCAACTTAACCAAAAGGGGGACCGTGTTTTGCATTTCGATTCTAGGAAGTTCAGAGTACGTCGGAAAGGTAGTAGATTTCATAAGTGTTGACAGGCACAGCGGATGAGCGTGTCTAAACATGCTACAACTTGACTCAGTTCGTCGATGCTCTTCGTACAGCGAGTTCGATTGATCGGTGTGCATCTATCTATACTTTCATTGAAGGTTTCGTTCATTAGCTAAGTGTAAGCTGTGTTCCTTTTTCTAACTATTGCTGCCATCAAAACTGCCTTCAAAACTACAATTGGTATCCAATGCCTGTGAGCCTTCACAAAATTATATTCCATGGAAGAAAAAATATTGAAACATGTATCTTATCTATTGAACAATACTCAGAAGCAAGAACTAAACACTCTAAGCACTACAGAGAGTTCTTTAGAAGGAAGATCTCCAGAATGGACACAAATACAGATCTACTCAACAGACTCCTCATTACTTCAGATCCATATGTAGCAAGTTTACGAACACCTTCAAAATTAAAAAAAGAAAGTGTAAATAAAGAAATTATGATATTATTAAATATTGATTTAGTGACAATGGAAGGGGTTGATTCTGAAGACTCATTAGATAGTAGCAATACCTTCAGTGATTCGGACTAATGTTTTATATTCAGTTAAAGAATATTATGTTCGTTTAAAATATTATTCCTTGTTAATATGTATGTTCTATGTTAACGTATCTACCATTGATGTATATAAATATGGTCTATTTGCTATTTCATTAAAGAATTACTGTTTAATCTTATATTTAAGGTAATAGCATTTGTCATGTTGCAATAAAAAATGCAATTTGTTGATTGTACTAATTTTGTAATATTTCAGTAATATACAACATGGTTTCATTCAGTTTCACTTATTATCTTAGCAATTAGAATTTCTGTTTATCCATAGACCCTCAGAACTGCACACTGTGGAGCGCTGGCGCGGCGCTGGCGGAGGGGGTGAGGGTGGGGGCGGGGGAAGGGGAAGGAGGCGGCATTGGCCTTGGGGGCCTTGGATTGGGAGGAGGCGAATGCGCTGCAGCCTTAGCGGGGCCGTCACGCTTTCGAGGAACGCTTCGCCCTCCCCCCCTCCCCTGCGTCGACGCACCACCGCCGCACCGCCGCCGCCGCCGCCGCCGCCGCCGCCGCCGCGCGTCGGCCGCCGCCGACGCCGCCGACGCCGCCGACGCCGCCGACGCCACCGATGTCGTCGCCGTTGCCACTACCACCGTCACCGTCGCCGCGTTGCCGTCGACGTTGTTGTTATTTGCGACGACGCCGATGTAGACTTGTCCCTTTCTTTTCAGCATGGGGTGTCATTGTTTTACCTAGTATCGGCATGTGATGATGTTGATCAACAGTTTAATTAAACTTCAGCTTGGTTTCCGACCACCTGACACTGCACTTGGCTTGCCATCAGAAACATCGTAGAAGTAGGAAGGGAGTGTACTAGTATATTCATCTTCCTTTCATGGATAGTCATCGCCCCGGAGCAATCTTGCAAACCTTCAAGATCTAACACATGTCGCCACTTTTGATACCAATGGAGGTTTCTTTACTACAATATGGACTTCTGTTCTTTTGATGGAGTCTGTACAAAACTTTTAAATCTTAAACGACCTTACCCTAACTTTCTTTTATTAAGAAATCCATTTTATCTGCATAAAGAATTTTTTCTTCAGTCGGAAAATTATTTCATTAAATTTTAAAATTTGAAACAAAAATCAATATCAATTTACACAGTACAAAATTAATACTTAAAAGTGGATAACATTCGCAACACCGTAGTAAGTAGATGATGTAAGTAGTAAGATGAACTATTGTACACGCGCGATTAGAAACTCAACAAATCATCTCCTACAGTCCGTTTTATAGAAATACAGTATATCTTTATCTTTGTACCAAAAACGACACATTTACTTTGAGAGACACATTTAAGTCCATTAAGAAAATATTTCGATTTCAATCGAACATTTCGAAATTGTTCATTATTAACTTTTGCATTGTAATGAAACATTTTTGTGCAAAGTGTAATGTAAATGTATGCCATCTTCGGAGCCTCCCCGCCCCGAGAGTCGGCCGACGCTCGTGTCTGACGTCAGCGGCGCCGTCGCCCGTCGACGCTCACGCCGAGCGGGCGGCGCAAATTGCGCGTGCCTGGCCGAGAGCAGCGCCCCACCCGCCAAGGGCGAAGCAGGCTGCCTCATATATTCAGTGTAGTTAATTCGTCGTTTATGGAAACAGTAAAAATGAAATTAGAACGAAGCGGCTGCAAAAATGCTGCTGCTGCTTTATCTGCCTGCTTATGCAAAAATATCGCACAAAACTAAACAAAATGAATTTAAAAAAAATATAGTTAGCACTTTGCTCAAGAACTACAAATAAAATGCCGTCAAATAATAACATAAGAAATTATTTTGACAGAAAGCCTTCATACTGCAGTAACATAATGTAGATTTCTTTACATACAAAGAACATAAAAAAGTTCCTTTTAATAATGGCGAACGGCTTCATTCTTGAGGTATGCTGACGAATTTACTGTGTATATAAGAATTCAGTCGTTACGTGCAATATTATAGGTGGAGTAACAATTAAATATTTGTATTTTGTAGTAAAAATTGAAACCGTTGCAAATTTTTTGTATTTATCGAGTTCCTGATTATCTAACTAAACCTTTGATATATTTTATACAGCCAGTTTACTTACGCAGTTTACTTTCTCTTTAATTGATGAGTGAATTTTAAATAATTTACATATACCATGTACTTGAAATATTTCGGAGAGACGTGATCCGATTTGCAGGGATCCCATGACTTGAAGCATCATTACAGGCGGCGTCCGTTAGCCGGGTGCGGCCCTGGAGCTTCTGGCCTCTGGACGCCTGGCGCCGCCGCGGGTTACGATGTTTTGGTGCTGCTATCGGAGTGACCGCACTGTGGCAGCCTCGCTTCACTGGAAGCAGCGGCCGGGGGCGGATGTGGCGTGGCACCGTTTCCCGGACCGCAGGGCTTGGGGGGAGGGGGGGCGCAAAATTTGTCCTAGCGCAGGGCTTGGGGCGACCTAGGCGAAGCGATGGTCGAAACATCCCGAGTCGATAGATGGAAATTTAACCCATATAAGCCCCTCTCTCCATAATGTAGTGATGGTAGAATTAAGAACTTTAAATTTAAAAAATATCGCATTTTGAAGATAAGACTGTAACATTTAAAAAAATTATAATTATAGATAGATAAAGATATAGAAATTATAAATATATTTAGATTTTTTTAGTATTTTTTGCGAAAATTATTTTAAGGAAAGACTCTCAGATAAAAAAAAATAGTGTGATGCTTTTTAGATTTTCTCAACAAAATCAGGACATATGGGAAACTAATTTAATGTTTCGCCATTTGTGAACTTCAACACATACAGAAGCGTGAGAAGTAACTCGTGCGCCGTAAGCGAGTGCCTCTTCTTTCCGTGACCTTCTCCGTGCAAGCGAACTGAGGAGGCCAAGACTCCTTGAGATGACCCTGAGCGCTCGGGGTTTCGGGATCAGTTTTTAAATTGTTCTTATTTTTTATTTTGTTTTGTCAGTTAAATATTAATTATAAATTCATAAATACGGCCACTCTCAAATCAAATACTTTCAAACATCGATGTCGCAACCGTAGTTAGAGAGCGAAAACGAAGGAAGCCATAAACATTTTTTTCACAGTTTGCACGTGATTTCGCATTTTATCGCAGATTGAAAACCTTCAGAGATATACTGCACTGATTGTCAATCATTCAATTACTCATTTTTTCGACGTTTGGTAACATTTCGCAACTGCTATAATCTACCATCTCTATGGTAGATCAAAATGGTACAGTCAACTTCAACCACTTTTTTCTTGGCTCAAATTAGCTCTTGGCTCTTATTTGGAATTGTATGCCTTCAACAGACATGCACTTCTTTAACGAAATATAACATGTTTTAGAATTCCTGAGTGTAGGTGTTGATTTATTGATTACCACTTCAAGAAGTTCAACAGAATAGTTTATCGAGTGTTTAAATTTATTGGCTAAGTTTTAAAACGCATGATATACTCCAAACTTCAGTCCGTCTTTCGTGTATCCGTTTATTTGAATTGAGTGTAGATACATGTAACAAAGTAATGTAATTCTGTGATTTAATGGCGTTCGCCAGCCCCGGGAAGCAAGAGCGCCGAGTGCCGGGCACATGGCTCTCCGCGTTGACGCAACGGGCGGAGGGGCGGGGTGGGGTCGCCGTGCTCTCCTTGGCTCCCTCAGCACCAGGCCGCGCCTGTGGCGTTTCTGCCACCGCGCCGCTGCGAAAGCGCCATCTGCCTACCCGGCCGCCTCTCCCCATCCATCTTGCCCGCCCGCTCCGGCTGATTTAGCTCAGGGTAACAACTGTTGCCGTTACAGCGATTCACTGGGAGCTCCAAGGGTTCGAGTTCCGACGATGCTGGCTAGATAGCTCGGCCGCTGTCGGGAGGAAAATTCTTGCGGTCTGCAGCTCTGATTGGTAGTTTTTCGTGGTTTTGCAATCTACTGGCAAACGCCAGAGCAGTACCCTAACAAACGGCCACGGAGCGCTCGCGATCTTTCCTTCCTCTTCCTTGCCCTATCCTCAGCCCTTTCTGAAACGCACTGCACATTTACACATATCGGGAGACCGGTCGGGAGCTTAGTGTCTGTCCAAGCTGGGGCGGTGCCGCGGTGGCACCTGATAGGGCAACCCTCGCAAGCTGACGAGATCAGGGTAACAACTGATGTCATTGCAGCCACTGACTGGGAGGACCTACAGTTTCCGACGAAGGTGGTCGATTTTTCATATTTGCTAGATAGTGAAGTGGAATTCAGTCGCTATCTGCTGGGGAAACCTAGCGACCGGCTGCTTTGATAGTTATGTTTTCCGGGATTTCTCCTCCGACGAATATCAGGCGAATGCGGGGGCAGTACACTAACCACCCGCAAGCCGACATGTAGATTGACACCGGATCTCACATTATAGGGGGAACAACATCTCCACACGCTCACTCCCTTTTGGGCATAGCACTTGGAATGCCTTAAAACCCCAATCAATCAAACTGCCGGTGCCTCTCCGTAGCTCGTCCGCCCCTTAGCCGTCTCTCCGCGCCGCAAGTCTCACTTCGGACGCCCGCTTCTCCCACTGCCTCGTCGTTGCCACGCCCTTCCTCATGCCACGCCGCGACAGCAAACCACTTCCAGGCGACACGCACAAGCGCCTGTAAATACTATAATACAATTGAACATGTTGAAAAACATTATTATGACCTGGATCAAAACCAATATTCAATATTTCTGAATTAATCTAGTATATGATTAAAACATTAAAAATTTTCGTTTAGAAAGAAAATATCTACTCAACCAGATTTCGTAATTTTTGGTTTCACATGAAAGTTAATAGGTCCTATATGTGTTATTACTTGTCCTTATTAAGTGATTTAGTACTAAAACGCTACATGTAAATAATATTTTTAAATTATTTGAATGATTGCTTATCTTCTGGCATTTGTTTTTAACGTCTTTTTCAAGACTAACAACAATTGCAGACATGTAGCAATAGTCTGCCACATGTGTCCTTTTCAGAACATTCAATGATTGTAATTATTTGTTTTTCATTACGTTTTTAAGTTACGGTGGATAGCAGGGTATCCTTCTTTAGTCCACTACAATATTCATGTACAGATCTTGGTAAATATAAAACCTTTCATTTTTATTTTCAGACACATTTTAACTCTGTGATTACAATTAATGGTGTTGTAAACTTCTAGAATTTGTAAACCTCTCTCATTTCATAAGTTTTCGAGAAAAAATACTAAATGGCATGAAACAACACGTTTGGTGTTTTTGATTTTACATGTTGTGATACATAGTACATTTCTGTTGTAACGTTTCTACAGCCCTGCCTTTCATGTGGTGTAATCGCAGGGTTCACCTTCGAGAAGTTTTATACTCCTTTCATTCAATTCAAAGCTTCATTACGATTTAAATTTTTGGTATTTGAGCTACCGATTGGATGGCAACGTCCCCCCCCCCCCGTCTTCTTCCAGCTTGTGACTTTGAGGAGCCACTATAAATAAAAGTATATCTAATTTAATTTTTGTGATTATTTCAAAATTAGTATAATTCTGCAAGGTGCCTTCAAAATTTGCGCTGAAATTTCGGGTGTCTATTGCCGTGTGCTGTCGCGAGTGGTTGACGCAAAAGTGACGACGATCAGCTAACGCTTTACCCCC
>BOPP01000119.1:2245086-2255960 GCA_017312745.1 Gryllus bimaculatus | reverse complement strand
CCCCACTGCCCCATTTCCTATTCCATGCAGCGTGAGCGTTGGCGAAGCATCCCGTCACACATCCGTGTGTTGCGTAATGCGAGGTCATTTTTTAGACGGACACGAGTGGTCTGCGCAGCTGGGCAGCAGATCTGAATGTGGGCATCCAAGTTTCCAGAGAGAACGAATGTCTTGAATGACGCCGGTCCTGGTAGAATTAAAAAATATATAAATGCTCTTTGTATCGTATTTAACACATAAGGAAATGTTCGTCCAAATACTGGATTAACTACTAAATATCACAACAGGCCCTATACATTACAACATAAACATTAATCATTCAATGTTAATGCTATGCTATGAAATTTTTGGGAGCAGGTAGAATTTCCCATTTAAAATTTTCTTCATTTAAAAATAATTATGCCCCAAAAATGTTTTCAATTTGGAATTATATTATCTTTCAATGTACTTCAATATAGGTCCTACTCAACGATCTAGGAATCTCAAAAACATCTTCGCACCATTTGAGCAGGGCTAAGCATCTAAATATATTTATAGATAGCGATCTGTATATGATAGAAGCTAGTCTCATATCAAAGCATAGGGTTCTCTGGAGCTTCGACAGGTCTCTGGGTATGGCCAGAGGAACCACAGTGACTACTGGAACCCTCCACTTCTAGTTTTTCCAGCTCTGTGAGGAGGGCGCGCAATATTTCCCTTCCAACATGCATAATTGAGAAACTATATATCGTAGATCTTTAACTCTGTTTTGCATCCTAAAAATTGCCCGGTAATGTTTGTTATATAGATAGTAAAAATTATTTTTTTACTATCTAACGATATTTTTGACCGTAGGAAGTTTTCGAGGGTCGACTTATTCCTACTCCATAGTAAGGGTGGACAGAGACTTACATAATTCCGAAATATAAAATGAAATTGAATATTTGATATTAATTTAATCTCTCGGATCTACGTTTCTGATAATATACTTGCAATATTATAATGCATACCCACGCACAATTTTGGGCCAAGTGATGTAATGCCCAGTTGAGGGCTTGGCTGTTCGAAGTTGCATTCCAATATAAAGCTATTTTCATTAATAAAACAATCATTTACAAACCAGAGTTCGCACGGGTCCAGCTAGTCACTCATATTCTTTTTATTGCGGCAGGTTGGTCGTGGGGACAAATCGTCTTTCTTCACACTAACATTTGGCTTATCTCCCGCGTGTGCTATCTGTCCTTGACGCGTCACGCCCCTTATCGAGCGATTGCAAACGCTTCGCTTCCGCGTCGTACCTGCCCTGCGGCGCACCTTCACCGCCCCTCCCCCTCCCCCGCGGGGACCTTTCCACCTCAAGCAGCATTGGTGGAGAACTGAAAACGTAACCAGTTGCCCTAGAGTCTCGGTGGAATCTACGTGGTTACTGCCAAGGGAGCCTCAGTGATGGACTGATCGGCAGCAATGACCTCTGTGCGACACTTGGGGCAAGAGCCAGTTGAACCCATTTTGTCCGATGAGCAAACAGTGTCGCACATGTAAGAAAAGATGTAGTCGGCTATGGCTGTAGAGTCAAATTACACTACCACTGCTACCATGTAAACCAAAAAAGACGAAAAAATATTTTAGCTAAATGATGATTTATCGAGATTTGTGGCTAGATAATCCGTATTTAATAATTGTTTATATAAATCAATACACAATTTAGATAAAAATAGATAACTCTGGAATTTCTAGCTCCACAGAATCTCGAGTGACATTAGCATGCGCAGAACAGAGGTTGGCGGGGGGGGGGGTAGGTCTATGGAATTTCTGAAAACAATTGAAAGAAGTCCCGATGTCTTATCTAATAAACTATTTTATTTCAGAAAATACGTTCAATCCCTGATTTTCTTCCTTTTTAACCGAATTATTTGAGGAATTAGTGTACGACATTTTTGGAAAGTCTCTCCGAGTCACTTACAACTCTGTAAATTATTCAGAATCAAATCAATTGTATTTAGTAAATATATACTTATAGTCTGTTAGTGTAATCTGGTTTTCTACGAGGATGGGCCAGAAATGTTTTAGCCTCTCCTCTTTTTGAAGGTTGCGCACAACTACGTGGAATGCGATGAGCGTTACGATCAATCTGCCGTCGCTGTCTCCTGCTGGGAGGCGGACTGGTTCCTGCTGTATCTAATCGCTCTTTATACACTGGCCCCTGCAGGGAGAGTCGTATTGCACTACATTTACTTTGACGGTCACTTGTGAACAGGGGGGTAGCCAGGCTGGTGCATCCGCTGTGCCACCTGCCCCCCCCCCCCGAATTACAGGCGCCAACCGATGAAGGACGCACCCCCACCAGCGGCAATGGCAAGGGCAATGGTAGACCCATTTGGATTTCTGCACCCGGGCTCCCGACAACGTAGCTACGTAGCTGCTCCTCAAGTACAGTTCACGAAGAAATTCGTAAGGCGAGAAAGTAAAAAAAAAATCAGAGTAACAAAAATATAACAAATTAGTTTCTGAGTAACACATTATTATTTGTTGTTTTCAACCATTTGATGTACGGATATTTTGTCGAAATATTACTCTTGTTCGTCGAATAAATAAAGAACATAATAATGGTGCTGTCTATCGCGCATTACTAGTGGTAACATTTTAACATTTTTTATCGTGGATTGATGTACAATCGTTAGTCTAATACAACTATACATTGTTATTAGATTCTGCTAACTTACTTGAAACATAAACGAAGGGGATAATAGAGCATATCTGTAAATCAGCCAGTTTGGTAAATGTTTAAGACTGAATGAGTGAGGTAACTATTTTTTTAGTTGCGTTGGGTGTTCAGAGTATTTTTCTAAGTTGAGTTGTCTATCTTGGGTAATGCGGTGCAAGTTTTAACAAAAGTGACTAGAGATAAAGGTTCTGTGATATGTGATTAGTTTTAAGATTAGTTATTGGGTTAGCTGCTTGTTAGAGATGAACCCAGGGGCTTGGGAGATAAAACTGATTTGTTCTGTATTACTTGAAAGTATTTATTTTCAATTACTTGGATTTTATTTACATTAGATTTAGATTAGAACGTTTATCTGGAAGATTGAGCAAGTGCACTGACGAAGAGGTTTGCTACTGGTTTTATAGGAGCATGTCAGTGAAGCCTCGAAAACCACTCACCTCTGAGTGGGTAAATAATTATTTATTGGTAAGATGGCAATGTTTTTGTGTGTTATAATTAAAACTATGCCATCTGGATGTTAGAGGCACGAAGAGCCCAAAGAAAGTGTTTGTCGTGATTTTCGAATTCAGTTACAGTCTATGTGTAATTAGATTGTCTTTGCCATCAAGAAAAATCTATTTTGCGGTTGATACAGAACACTATTTACCGAGACATAGGTTTCTGGACGTCATGAGTCAACAAATCGTCAATAAACATTTGCAATGTTGCTGGTATTTTTTTGTATCTGAAATGGCTCAATGTGTAGGCTGGCATTCAACTTTGACAAGCAATTCTGAATACTGAATATTTTTTCACCTGACACACAATAGTTATGTTCTCTTTCATTTCGAATATATATTTTTTCATTACTTATTACTGCTGGTTCACCCAGTTGCACGCCCTCAGTGTACTTGCTTTCCATGCATAATAGGAGTGGTTTCAGTTCTCCGCAAAGGCAAGAAAAATGTGTAATGCGCAATCTCGTGTCTCGGGCAATCTCTCAATCTCTGCGTCTGGGACAACAGAGAAGTAGTTGTGCGCATGGTGTTGTTGAGTAATGTATTTCATGCTGTTAAGGTGTTACTTGTAGAGCTAGTTGGTCATTTACACGTTCTGTTTGGGTGAATAAAAACCCGGACAAAATACTCTGCTTCTTCTACACCTCAGTAGTAATTCTCGCTAGTGGCGCTTTGAGGATGCAAGATTGATTTTGATGCTTTCCAAACATTGATATTTTAAGTATCGATACCTTAAAGCGATGTTTTAACATCAATGTTTGAGTTCGATGATTTTATGATTTAAATGTTTATTAGAGAAATAAAAATTCCTAGAATTATAATTTTGAAAAATATCAAATAAGAAATAATAACTAATTGTACCACTGAAGACAAAACGGCTTTGTCTTTTCTTAGCATCTCTTTGAAAGACGGACGTAATTGGATGCAAAATACCACCGTCTTATAAGCATCCTGGGAGTTTATTTTCACGTTGAAAAACTCGCGAGGGAGGTTTGCCGCACGTGCTGCTCGCGCGGTGGGATAAACCAGCTCCGCTCCCGAGAGAAATATCCGGGAGGTTTATTTGTTGTATTTGGTGGCGGTGACGACATGAAGAAGCTCGGCGCCTAAGCGCTGTCCCCTTCAGGTGGAGAATGACAGATGAGTCTGCCTCTGATGCTGAGTAGAATTTGGATTGAACACGATTACATCGCAGACTTCTTAATCCGTATGAATTCATTAACGCGTTTGTAGTACGTTTACGTTTTTGTAGGGAAAGGCTGACCCCAATAGTGTGTTACTTAGCGTTTTGTCTCTAAAAACGTCGAGTGCGTGCAAGTGTCATTTTGATCTGGGGATACTCTTGTAAGGTTTAGAGATACAAGAAGTTGTGCTCAGCTTGGTGAGAAAATTTGAAAAGCCGATTGAAAATGCCTGGCGCGAGGTCTGGACTATTGAGAATAGCATCCTTATAAGCGTCTCTAGTGAACAAAGAGACAGCCGAATCGGTAGGCCGTGACTCTGCATTGCTTGATGTGCCAATGGTGATGGCATTCCACATGATATGAATTTGAAACAGGATCTTAATGTTAATAATGACCCTCAAGGATTATTTCTGCTATGCATCACTGCCAAAGTGCAAGTGTTTGTCTTGTTTGGAACATAACGTGACATTCTATGATGTCTTGTTGACATGAGAAGCTGAATTTTGACAAAGGATGGAAATAGTGTTTGAACTAAACTCCGATTTAAATGTATGGTGAATTGTCTTTTGATTAGCTGGGATGCGGTTATCCAATTGAAAGCTTAATTAACATAAAATTACCATAAACGCCTTTCAAATAACTTCTCAGTTTCGATTTAATTGAATAAAGTATGTCGGTGTTGATAAATTGACACGATTCCAAACATTTTTCTTATCTTAAAAAACCAAAGCACTATACACTCAATATAGTCTTCTCTTTATTTCTTTGTTTAAACTAAGTATTACTGCAGTGCTTGACCAATATATATTAAGTTTCTACAGCAATTCTTGGTCTTAATTGTGAAGTTTTAAAAATGAAATACCATCCCTTTCAGAGGTTCATGACATAGGTAAATGTTCGTAAACGCAGACATTTTTCATTACACGAACAACTTCCTGAAATGTTAATCCAGTTTAACACGTAATATGAAATTGTCAAGTTAGAGAAAAGAAACGAAAACCAGCGTGAAAACCAAAACCGAACAAATAACGGTTTCGGTCCCGTCCTCGCTACCGAAGCAGTTTCAATTTGATGAAATGTCGAGAAGCATGCCGTGATGAAGCAGTCTGTCTATTCGGCGAGGGATTGGACCAGTGGCGGACGGCGCGCTTCCGACAGCGGCGTATGTGAATTGGGGGCCAGAATGAAAAGAGTTTAACCCATGTATATAAGTGTGAGATTGCTGACAGACTACCTCTTTCATTTCTAGCTAAAAGTGGAAGGCGACCCTTCCAAGAACATTTTCATAAACATTACTTTTATATCACAACTCCATTCGAAATTTTGAAGGTTTAGGACTGACATTTTTCTTTCAAAATTTCTTTGGTTTAAGTTGGATATCATATAATTGAATCATTCGTTGATTGAATGACTTCTGTTAATTTGCCATTTGTATATTCGTCCATTTTTTCCTCAGCTAACGTTCTATGACGCTGAACATGAAATTTGGACAATCTTTTAGTGTTTTCTTTGGTTTTCATTTTGATATAGGAGCGAGTCTGGAGAATTTTCATTGAGGCACAAGGAAAAGCTGGGCCACAGCGCGGCGGTTGTCCGCTTAACGCGCTTACCTGTGTAATCAGTCCTTTTCTTTGCCTGGGTTGTTTTGGTCCCCAATTGACACGTAGTATTGGAAACTAAATTTAGCACGAAAATGTGAAGGAATTTTTTGGTCCCCTATTTACATTCGGCCGCCGACGGGCAGCCAATACGAGGGGCGTAGCCAAAGCGGGCGATGCGTGTGGTGGCTAGCCCCGCTGCATGGACATCCACAGGGGCCGGATCATGAGCGCGTATTCGACCACTGTACTTAGTATTTTGTAATAAATACTCCAATCCAGAGAAAGTATGTGTGATGAATTAGATCTGAAAATGAAACGGGTAAAGGATGCCTGAAACGTATGTTTGCTGTCCCCCTTGAGGACCCCTATGTGCCTTGGCCCATAATATTCCGATATTACTTATCACTGCTTCTATTCCACACCCGCCACACATTACTGACATCAAGTAGCATTCATGACACTGTTTTTCTTGATATTTTCGTCATCACGAAATCTATATAAAATTCACATTTCATTTACTTGTGCATTTATAAGTTACATAAATTTGAGGAAATGTTGGTGAAAATTCTTATAAAAATTGCCGTGTCTGGAAACCAAGTGGGCTGCTTCAGAAATTCCAGGGCGTAGGTCGTGCGCCAAGTGACGTGTCTTGTTCATTTAAACTGAGAACTGATGCTCTACGTGACACTGCTGGTGCAGTGGTGTCTAGTAAAACCACACTCGCCAAGGCGCAGCTATTCTTAGACGCAGCGGTTCGTCTGTTCTAGGACCTCGTGGCGCGAGGTTCCGACACTCATAGCATCGCGTGCCTTTACTTTTTGACACTCATAGCTTCACAGGTTTGAAAATTTGCCAAGTAGACATTATCAGCGAGATCATTCACTTAGCATATTGCTAGCCAGAGATCACGTTATAATATAAGAATGAGTTCGAACATGTTTGTTGGTAATAGGTGATTCATGTTATTTGTAATAAATGCAAAATGAAGTGTGTCGACAAAATATCTGTAACAGCTGTGATACCCTACCATGAAGTATGGAGCGATCATACCATAAAGTATGGACGCTGTTTTCCTCAACCCTAGCAACATCAAGACAACTCTCGTACATTGACAGACGGGGCGACCTCTAGACCCCGCCTTTAAAGTTTTATGATGTTTTTGACGATTTTGATAAATTAATAAATATATGTTTAACTAGTAATAAATTTGGAGATTCATTTAAACAAAAATCAATTTCCGGCTCTGTATTTAAAAAAATATTGCCTTTCACGCATCAATATTAGTGACTAAAACTATTCCGTTTTTTCAAATACAAACCAAAGTATTTTCATAACATAATAATGTTTAAAATTATATTATTACAAGGCTTAAAATACCTCAAATATTTCCAAAATGAGTGGATTGAATAGTTAAAAATAAAATAAACACGTAAGATAAAGTGCATTATAGTTTGATACAAAATACAATATAAACACTATTATGGTTTTCAGATTACTAAAAATTGAAACTTACAAGAAATTAATCAAACAATCGTTGTTGGGTCTCTGAATCCCTCATCCGCCGTGTAATGCTAGAGTTAAATCATTTAGAGTGCTCTGTAGATACTTAATGTAAAATTTATTATTTGTATACTAATTAAATGAACTACATTTTTCTGTTATAAAGGCGTAAAATCCAATTCATAATATTACAAATAAAATAATGTCATGAGACACAATAATTGGCCAGAAATATCATTAAATTTAAAGCTATTCACCAGAATTATTTTTGAAGAAATTTATGTAAAATGTTGACACAATTCAAGAAGTGAAGTAGAAATTGATAAGTGACATCTGCGCTGTCACCTTATTCTACATACTCCAAGGAGACACTCGCGAAATGTTGTCCACGCAAATGTTGTTACACGTGCTGATAGTAACAAGTGCGTTTACGAATTGTCCGTCGTGCTCCGACACCACTGTGATAATTGGTAAGGAAAGAAAAATGATATTCCAAAGTCGCATTATCTGGAGCCTCTTTGAATAATTTATAACAAGTACAATAAAGAACAATGCGACGCACAGAATAGGCATTAGAAGGCCAGAACTAGGAGTGACGTGAATAACATATTCAATGTGAAGTGAATGGACTAAAGAAAATCCATGAAGACAAAGAAATGATAAACACTAATTTGAAGAGAAAAGTATATGGGGAGAGCATTTGACCAGTGACAATGCAGTAGAGAAGACTGAGCAATATTGCTTTTAAGGTGCTTCCTACAATCGTGGAACCTTAACTGAAACCTAAAAACCTTAAACTTTGTGAACCTCAACAAGTATTTGTAGGATCAGTAATTAATTCATCCAAAGCATTTGCAAAGGTGCTCTTCTTAAGACTGCATCCATAACTAGAAGATTGGATACGTGAACACCAGTTTCAATTCAAAAGAAAGCATTCCGCAGTTGAACACAGAGTGGTGGACATAATTCGTAAAAGTGTGGAAGAAAATAATTATTGCTCTGTTGTATTTCTAGGCATATGTCTTTTGACGAAGTATTGTATAAAGGATTACTGTATAAACTGATGAAAAAACTAGAATTCCCGAACTACTTCCTATTACAATTCTATCGAATCATCAAATTTTTTTGAAGTAAACATAATGACATATCTTCCTTTTAACATATCCAATCTGGCGACCCCTCTGAAAGTTCGTATACTGGGCGTTCCCCAAGGACGTACTGGTTCCAGTGCAGTACATACACTTTTTTTCATACGAGTACACTTTTAACTTGCCTCAACCGAAGACACAGTAACGAGTACATTTGCCGTCGATAGATCAATTCTAGCTTCATTTAGTGATACGTATAAGCTTTTAGATACTTCAAAAACATTTCAAGAAATTGCAAAGATGCTTCAATATTAGAGGAATTAGAAAAAATGAAACTAAATCAAGTCATATGAATTTCATCGTGAAAAAATAATTTGTCCTTTTCGAAAATGTACGAAACTGACCTATTACAAAGATATTCAATGAGCTATTTAGGTGTCGAGTTTTATTAAATATTCTCATTGAAAAATAAATTTTATATGCAAACGAAAATTGTTTTAGTTAAAAACAAAGAAATATACTTGCAGTGCGATTGAAACTCAGTGAGAGCTTTGGACAGTAAATGACTTAATTGTAAATCATTTTTAAATGATATTTGAACGTACTACATACAGCTCAGGCTCGACAGTAGAAAAACCGATATTCAAATCACACAAAGATTTCAGTTTGAAGTTTAGACAAACCAAGCCTCTCTGTATGTTCGAAACTACGTTATTTACATTGTTTTTAAAATTCCAACTGTCGATGCAAAAATGAAAAAAATGAATCAGCATGAGAAAGGGAACAAGTGAAAAATGCATTTTTTCTTTTGGAAAGTAGTTCTTTAAAGTAAAGAAGGAATGTGAAGAAAGAAATCACATACAATACTGTTTAGGCTGTCGTAGCGAATCCACACAGATAAAATGGACAGGGTAATATCACTTCTGTGAGTATTATTAATGTGATAAGCTACTTCCTTCCTCCTGAAAAGTTGCAAAGAATGACTTATTCCCTTTCTCCGCAGGCCAATTCAATTTTCAATATGGTCAAAAATTAGAAAACCATACGAATATTTTAGCCATAAATCTGTTGACTACTACAAGGTATACAACTTTGCTTCCGCCGTTTTTTCCTCAAAAATATGACCCTTTATTGAACAAAGAACGAAATGCTTACAACATATTATTCAACAGTCAATTCTCGTGGCCACAGGTGGCTTGTGGGCCTTCCGCATCTTTCCGGCAGTGTGCAAATGCGCGTGAAAAAAATTGTTCATCTTTGAGGCGATACCACGAATCAATCACTTTTTTTACATCTTCAAAAGATCGGAAGGTTGCTCAGGCCACGTCGTGGCCATTGGATCGCACAATGATAATCAGAGGGAGCAGCGTGCCTGAATACGGCGGGTGGGGTAGGACGTCCATTTCACAACAGTTCCAGGTAACGTTGACCACTTGGCAACGTGGGCCTAGCAATTGTCCATGCAGCTAAAGATCACCTTATCGTGGCTTCGGCATGTATTGCGGGCGTTTTTCTTTCAATACTCGGCCGCAACGTGGCATTAATTGCGTTTTGATATCAACCTGTGATTGGTTTCAAGGCACATTGTTTTATAAAAGCTCATGGTACAGCGACGCCGGATCTGGTCCCACTAAATGCAGAGCATGACTCTGGGACCCAGAATGTTGGGGTTTTGGCCATGACGTGGAGCATGGTGGGAACCCCGTGATTTTTTCCGGTTATAGCGGTTTTCGAATGAACCCCATTTTTCGTTCCCGGATGACAAACAGGGAGTGCGAAAACTTCCGGGTTTTTGCGGCTCTGAAGGGCAATGTTCACACAAACACACAACGCCTCTCGGTTTCAACTCATATGGGACCAAGTTTCCTCTTTCTGAATCATACCATGGTTTGAGACGTTTTGAAAATGGCTTACTGTGTTACCCCAATGATTCGGTGCAGTTTTCTGCGAGTTTGACGCGATCTTCAGCATGCCGAGTCCAATTTGCATCTCAACTGTCATCTTTGCTACTGCTGGCGGGTCTTTCACACGTTAAAGTCACCATTCCCTGTGAAGCGCTTGAAACCACTCCGACAGCGTTCTCGTCCCCCACTAATACAAACCGGAGGTGGCCCCTGCATCCAATGAGTACTGGGACAGCATTTTCGTGAGACTCACAGTCGCAGTTTTCTTTTATTATTGAATGGACGAAAAAGAGGGAGCAGGAGGCGGCCTCGTCTGGGCCCAATGACGGAGAATTTCGGTTTATAAAGGGACGAAGGGACAAGAAAGAAAAAAGTGAGTCATGAAAGGTAAAGACG
>BOPP01000119.1:2200537-2241931 GCA_017312745.1 Gryllus bimaculatus | reverse complement strand
ATGATTTCGCGTTTGAAGTCCCCGGCTATTAGACTTTCTCCAGTAGCGGCTATGAAATTCATCTTCTAGGTTGTGCACTTCTGTTTCGAAGTATGATGTATGAAAGGGGTCATTCGGTGAGAAGTAGCAGCTATAAATTCGAAGGGACCCTACTTCGATCCACACGAAGCCCTTGTTCTTTTCTTCCACCCTTCGAATTTTCAGATCTGAGTTGGCGATGTATGGCGATGTATGTATGTATGTATGTATGTATGTTGGTAGGTAGGTATATATGTATGCATATGAATGTACTTGGCGCGACAGCGGGCTCAGGCCTACCGGCGACGTCCCTGCCTCGCGGCCATGGATTAAGTAATGCTGGAGCAGTACTCTAACAAACGAGTCACGGAACACGCGCGATATTTCCTTCTTTTCTCTTGTCTTATCCTCAATACTTAGTTACAGACACTAACATTTACGTGCACTTCACTACCCCACATGTCGGGAGATCAATCGGGAGCTTAGAACACGTCCAGGCTGAAGCGGTGCCCCGGTGGAACCTGGATAGGACACCCCAACAAGACGATGTGTAGGTTGTCACCAGATCTCATCATCCAGCTTGACAACAATACCACCATATCACGAGATAAAACATGTTCTACAATTTCAGGGGAATTGACTATCGTATTTGACGTGCTGAGGAACACGAAATAATCAATAAATCATTGAATCTTTTTCTTTCAGCCCATTCTCTTCCCCGTCGTATGTTCCTTTGTCGTCGTATTATTTAAATATTGTTTTGAAATCTGGGGTATTCACGAAGTTTGTTGATCCATGATGTTAATCTTCTTTTTCCTGAAATGTGTCCTTCTATGACTTTTGAATAGGCTCATACTGTTTACACACCACATCAAAAGCTCAGAATGAATGTGCTTTCGTGTTAGAACTCTAACGCTTTATTTCTCTTTAGTTAGGTTACCTAGTATACGCGAGCAATTATTAAGACTTTGGTCAGGACTATTTGCTAATTCCTCTTGATAATTCTTTGCCCGTGAGTTACATATATATAAAAAGTCTCAAAATATCGTTTTTGAGCACATACTTTCATATTTACATTAACATATCTGTGGGATCAATTATTGTGTGCATGTGTGAGAGGGTGCTAACAAATCCTGATATTGGCTTCTCTATTCTTCTTCTTATTTCTTTGCTTCGCGTGAAATAGTCAATTAATTTCAATAGTACTCGAAATAAATTGACGGAACAACTTAAATTAGTCAGTACACATTAGTTGGAATACTATAATAGACAAACTCAAGTGATACTATAGTGATTAGCAATAATTCTGCATTAATTGTATTTTAACGTGCATGCTTATAATACGTTAGAAATTTCTGCGAATACTAAAGATAAAGGCCGGATGGACTGTGGAGCGATGTAACCACTGCAGGAATGGTTTCTGTGCAGGATGTTGGCAGCAGGAAGTGAGTCTAAGAGGTGTAATGTAATGCCGAGTAACGAATACTCTTCTGTAGCTCGGCAAAGAATAAAATAGATCATCGTTATTATATCTTATTTCATCCTACAAACCGGAAATACACACCCGTCTATCTGTACTTATTGTTTGCTTCCTTTCTGATTTTCGTTTGTTTCTTTCATATTTACATTAATATTTTTATGAAACCAATTATTTTGCGCGCGCATGTGTGTATGAGCTGCATGCTGTGTGTGAGCAGTTTCGTGTTTGACTCTCCTCGGTCTTGCTTAATTCCGTTCTCTTTCTTTTATTTCCTTTTACCTCACCAATGAAAATTAGAATGAGGTAATCTTGGTAATAAACGAGCAGTACGATGGCATCTTTGCATCTTCGCTGGCGGCAACGCGTGCTCGCTAACCAGACGTACATAAAAAAACTGCGCTCTCTTAATTGGCTAATGGTTTTCGTGGTGTGAGGAGAAGCATCTCCCACGCATAGGAGGTGAAACCGTTGCAACAAGTGGCTATCTCTCGGTAAGTCGCTTTATGGTCACAAGCCCCCACACAGATTATACTTGAGCGGGTTCGACCCGACATTTGGTCACATATTCGATGTGCGCGCTTTCAAATATAATCAATAGTGTAATTTATAAGTCACCCAAATATTTTGTAACTTATATTTTTTACTGAAGTATGGGAATCATGTTTAATCATAAAAACTTTGCTATTTTAAAACATTTAATACTAAAATAAAAATATTTAACTTACAGTACAATATAATAAAAACAAAAAGTCGAGGAAAATATCTTCTTATACAGCACAAAACTCACTAAAACAATAATTTCGCTGTACCAAGAAATGTTATGTTGAAAATAAACAACAATTAATATTGCACAACATAATATATATAGATAATATTATATGAAAATATTATGTTGTGCAATATTAATTGTTTACATAAAACTATGATAATAAGATTCCAATTAACACCATTTTAAATTAGCAGTTTTCACACTCAGCTTTAGTGAATTCGTCAATTACATCTTATCATAGAAAAATTTTCATAATTATTATTGCGGGCCCACAAAAATCGGCTTAGATGGCTCAGAGCATCAACTGATGTCACTGCAGTGCATCTGACCGAGTGGACCTAATATTTGAGTTCCAATGGTGGCAGGATTCTCGACACTAGTGTGATAGATACAATTCAGTCCCTGTTTGGAGATGAATTCTAGCGGCCGGCTGCTTTGATCGATTGTTTTCCGTGGTTTGCCCGACCAACACTCGGAGATCAATACCGTCAGAAACGGACCGCACGCGATATTTCCTTCTTTATCGCACTATCTTCGCTCTTTGCCACACATATTGGGAGTCCAGTCGGAAGCTTAGTGCTTGTCGCAGCTAGAGCCATTCTCTAGTGGGAGATACCTGGTCGAAGAAAACATCTCAAACCGAATTGTAGGTCGCTGGCGGAACTCACTATTCAGTTGGGAAACGATCACTCATCTGTAGTGATTGAAAACATTCACTACACTTACGGACTAATCCCAGCAGGCGTTGACGCGACCGCAAACATGAAATAATCACTGAGTGTAACCCATTACGTTGCAAACTATCTCCGTTCTTCGGCCCAACTCTAAGGCTGTGCGGTCTCACGGGCGGGGCCGGTGACGTCATCGGAGGCCCATGGGTTCTGCGTTTTGCCCTGGCGCTCCGCCAGTCGTGACTCCATTTTCCGAATTTCTCACTCGCAGCGCCGCGGGTCAGATCGCGCGCGAAGGGAGCTGCGCTGAAAACGAGTATTTTTACTCTTCTAATGTTGGATGCAGATACAAAAATTAAAAACAAAAGCACTAGCGTTGACCAACTGTGTTGTGACGACACTTGCTGCAACGTCTGTTTGGGGAGTCGCAGCCAATTGTTTAGTGTTAGTTAGCGGTTATTAGTAAGTGCTTTCCTCGTCACGAGAGTTCGTTTCGATAGACTGCATGGTAGCTTTGCTCAGTTTCAATTAGATGTCTCCAGGTAATGAAATATTACGCAGTGTTTCTTAGGTTTTATTTCATACTCTATTCAATCTCATAAAGCTATCGAGAGTAAGAGGTCTCAATTAAAAAGAAAGAACGCGTATAAATATAAATAATTGGCCATTGCAAAATTATTTTTTTAATAGTAATATCGATACTAGAATCCAAATTTGCTTGATGCTTCTGTGCCTTTCACAGAGGGATATGGTATCTAAACTTCGGTTAGCAGGAACAATACCAATGAACCCTAACGTTTTGTAGTTTGCATCATTGTGAAAGACGAAGTTACAAATACGAGAAAATATTGTTATTTAACGGATCAAAAAGATCAGTTCAACACGACAAGTCCACGGCCGCAGGCCTTTGCAAACCCAAAATACAAAGGGGGGGTCATGTTTCGGGTCTCTACCTCCAGTGAACATTTTTATAAACATATGGCATATTTCACTGGTAAATAAATTTAACATTCTACAAATATAATTAAATTATACTTTTATGTTCAACCATTCCCAGGATTCCTAAAAGTGGATGTGGCTTTTTTCCCCCAGAAATGTCGTATACAAATTTCTCAACTTGTTTAGGATAAAAGAAGGGAAACACGAAATTAAAGATATTTACAGGACTAAGTTATTTTATTACATAAAGATGCAGGGCCCCTTTCAAAATTTTCAGCCCTTCCCCCCCTCCCCGGCTCTTTCTGGGAGCTGTGTCCGCAATTGTCTCGGAAATGTTGGTGTAGAGAGAGATCGTCTCCCTCGAATGGTCCATAAGTCGCACCATCACGATGAGTTTTTAACTCCGTCTTTGTGGTAGTTTTTGGGGTTTGGTTTTGGTAAACGCTGTGGATATTTGCGGATCGTTTCGGAAATTTTCCGAAACGTCAGAGAACGTAAATGTGTCTGAGTAGTAAGCGTAGTTTGGGTAAATGTGATTTGAAAAAAATGTAAAATGAATTGAATATCAAAAATTCAAAGAGCTTTCCGTTGCAAAAATAAACTGGGGAAGTTACATAAAAAATAAGCGATAACAATTTGATATCAATATAATTATAAACATTACAATTTGAAAAAAAAAGTTTTGTAATTTTCTCTTCAGATACATTTTCGGTGGGCAATGAAGAGGGTAGGGGGACTCCTCCCCCACCGGGTCAACTACTCAATCGGACTCAGTATAACCCAGTATAACCAGGCCACGCTTTTATGCATACAAAAACACATATTAACTTCTGCGCGTATAAATGAAATGTTTACATTTCTCATTTTTTACTTTAAATAGTATTTTTTTGTTTAATAAACATATGACATATTTCATTGGTAAATAAATTTAACATTCTACAAATATAATTAAATTATAATTTTATGTTCTACCATTCCCAGGATTCCTAAAATTGTTGGATGTGGCTTAAGGTATAACTCCCACTTTTGTAGTTATATAATGAAAATATAAGACATTGTTTTGCGACACTAGGTTAAACATTTTCATATATTTTCTAAACTTGCATTTGTGAGCATTTATACGCAATACGGAATCTTATGACAACCTTCACATTTCATTGTAGAATGCAAAAAAGGCTGTGATGGTCTAATGTTAAAATCTCGGAAGTCTCACGTGAAAAATCATATTCTAATGCGATAAGCAATTGCCTATCGTGCGTTTAACAAGCTCGCAAGTTTATTCCCACAAAAAGGGCCCAAACAATATATTCCATAATTGCTCAAGAAACATTTTTTTTATTTTGAGAGACCCCTCGGTGTGTTGGAGTCCTCTGGGCTGCAGCCAATTTAGCACACCTATAAGTCCGGCCCTTGTAAGCTACTATACTCAATTTGGGAGTCTGTTCAGAAATGGGGTCAGCAAAAACGAGGACAAATCGACAGGCAACAAAGGCCGCTCCGAAAGAGCAGAGCCGTACATCAACGGACGTGTGGGCCTTCGAAATAGAGGTCGCGTGTTTGCATTCGGACCGGACCATAACACACGCAGGTTCACTTGGCATTGCGCGTCATAGGAACTACTTGATCATGCAGCAGGGCATCACGCCCATCGGGCAGTTCCCAGGGTTGTTTTAACTTTTCGCTAGACCATTCAGCCAAGGGTAGCATCCTTGAAAATGTACAAAAAAAGTTATAATATGCTTCAAAATTAATCACGGCCTTCACACGTTGAAGTAAATCACGGTCCGTGGCCCGTTTGTTAGGGTACTGCTCCAGCATTCGCTTGGTGTTGATCGGAGAAACCACGGAATACTACCGATCAGAGCATTCTGCAGCTAGGGTTCTCCTCTAGACAGCGACTGAACTCGATCTAGCTAGTGTCAAAAATCCCGCCACCGTCGGGTTTCTCGGTCAGAGGCCCTGCAGTGACGTCAGTTGGTGCCCTGAGCCACCTCTCCCTGTGAGAGTTCATAAATTATAAAATTGCAATAAATATTATTCTGTAAATTACGTATTGGGAAACACATCGCGCAGGAAGAGGTAGCTCCGCGGTGCCGGAACGTAAACACGTGGACACGTGCGCAAGTGAAGTTGCGCAGGAAAGTTTTCCGCTCAAAAGAGCAAACAGTTGCGTGGGAATGGAGCATCCCCCATGCGATACCGGGGGCACATGGGTATTTTCTCTCTCCAAGCGGGGGGTATTTTAACAGAGAGCGTTTTACTAGAAGCCGGCCTTTCTAGTTGAAAGTTGTAACTGTCAAGGCCATTGTTTCACTTTGCGAACAAACACCTGCCAACCTGAGCTGCTGTTTTCTGCCTGAATCTCTACCTTGAATCAGTTGCAGTGAGGTGGTGCGAACTCGGACAGAACTCCGTTTTCTCATTCCGGAGAAAACCAACAACAAAGTTCACGCAGCACTCGCGACGCGTTGCTGCCGCTGCGCTTCGAGAAAGTACTCGTACACGCTTTCAAACCGGGTCAGGTGACTCAGGGCATCAAATGATGCGGTGAAACTGATTACGAGGGCCTGGGGTTCGAGTTCTGCCACTGGCAGGATTTTCGACACTTGCTAGATAACTAGGTTAGTTCCTGTCGCTGTCTAGAGGAGAATTCTAGCGGCCGACTGCTCTGATCGGGAGTTTTCCATGTTTTCTCCCGATCAATACCAGGCAGAGCAGTAATCTAATAAACGGGCCACAAACCGCGCACGATCTTTCCTTCTTCCGTGTCGTAGCCTCATCTCCTTCTTACACACTCTTACTCTTACGAAGCGAGGAAACTGGTCGGGAACTTAGATCTTCCCCGGCTGGGGCAGTGCCCCGCTGGTAGGAAATATCTGGTTGGGGAAACCCCTGCTAGCGACGTCCAACCTAAGGTAGGTTTTTCATGCGAAAGCATGCTGCTCTTGACGAAAGGTGCAGGCGTTGTAATGTTCTACTGAAGATGGCGTTCAGGCGTTATTCCTGCTGGGAGTCAGAGGGACTGAGCGTCCTTTATGGGAATGAGAATGCGACATGAAGTGAACATCTCCGGAACCTGCAAAACGAGATAAAATTCGCGGTAATTCGTAATTAATGACTTCTATGGATTGATTACCCCTATGAAGTCGATGACCCCTTTGCGTAAGTTGCCATTGAGGGTTAACCGTTGCACTAACATATTTCGCTTAGTGGCTGCGACCATGTAGTTACAATGATAGCAGCAATGATAGAGCAGCAGGTAATTAAAATTTGATACCCTTTTTGGTAAGATTTTTGTATTCTTGGCCCATGGATAGTGGTACAATGATATTTTTTAATAGTTGAACATTTATCTTGAATTCACAGTTCTTCTGCCAAGTTTCTTTGACGTAATTCCTGAGAGACTTGCGTTCTTGTACGTGTGAGGTGGCACTGAAGAATTGTATAGCAACACTTATCAAAATTTTCAAATCAGTCAAATGCTTAACGTTTTGAACACGCTTACGGCTGTAGCGCTTACACACTACCGGTGTATTGCCTATTGCCCGATTCTTGATTTTGGTGTTTAAAGCTACCTACTCCCTCACGTTCAATCTAAGTTTTGAAATGAGGCGCGTTTTTCTGCGGTGGCGAGTGCACAGGATTCTCCTCAGCCGAGGGCTCGTGTGTCGAGTTCCACTGCGGAACCTCCGGAGCGGGCAGAGCGACTGCTGGCAGAAGCGGGGAGAGGGCCCGCCCAGGCGGAGCGAAGCGGAGCGGAGGGGGCCTTGACCCGATTGTGACGCTCCGCCGCACGCCCTCCCTCCCCCCTCGCCGCACATCCCGCCCAGCACCCGATGCAAAGAAAGTATGTTCTTGATAATGTACGTTCTTTGCAGCTCTAATGTATCGAAACCTCTCCTTACAATATTCGCTCGTTAGTGCTTGGAAAATTGCACTTTGCGATACCCGTACGATTAAGGAACCATCACTAGGTATCGCAATGTAAAGAAAACCTCGGGCAATATGGATCAAAAAGGCTGCCATTTCGCTTATCGTGAATGCTCCCAAACGTATGTGCGTTCTTATATGTTCCCACGCCAAAGGCTCACTTTTTGTGCTAGTTACTAAAAAACGCTTCGTTGAATTCTTAGTTTCTTGACTCTATTTCGTATACAGAGAAACTAATGCAATGCTGCAGCAAAAAGTACTACTATCTTTTCACAGATAAACTTGGTTCACGCTTGGATGTCTTCATTTTGTGTCTTAATTGCAGTGATTCATGCAAACATTGTATTTGTTGTTCTTCAGCAGTATGCTTGCTACTTTTTGGAAAAAGATTTCATGTTGTTTTGTTCAGCAGCGTTTCTGCTGCTGCAGGGCACTAGTTATTGTTCAAGTTGTGAAAGTTCTCTTTAACGATTATAGTAGGTGGTAATGCTGTGTCGTGTTAGTGTCTCCAAAAACCGTAAAGTAAGCACATGCTTTGGAGATTGACGGTGGCAATAAAAGGAAGACAAAGAAGAGTCACAATCACGGAAAAGTTAGTATCAAATCGTCTGTAATGCTTGGTGGAATTACAAAGGAGTGGCAAAACTAACTCGTATTCGCAACTAATAAACTAGAATTTGACGTATTTGCTCTGATATTTGTTAAACCGCAAATATCAGATTTCGTGTAAGAGGCAATGAGGTTATCATATTTCTGTATTATCTAACTTAGTGTTATGGTCTAAAATTTCAACATTGGGCTAACACACGCATTTTATCGCCATTGGCGGATGTGTTTAAGGAAATTTGACGGGAAGTGACTTACTTTAACAGGAAGTAGGAGTAATATTATTCGTAGATTTTACCCAGCCAGTTCTCTGTCATTGCTTGAGGCAAAGCAACGTATAATACGGTGAAACGAAGTGTAGACTTTCTCTTATTAAATTTTACTCGCGTTACCTTGTAGAAATTTGAATTATTATATCATGTAATTTCATAATTACCTCCTTCAGATGATCAAACTCCACATGTGTCGGATTTTCCCACCACTACTTCACTGAATATTTTGTTACATCTTCTGCTTCTACAAGGTTTAGGTCATGATAATAATAGCGTAAGCTTTTATTTTCATAATCAACGAATATCAAGGATCTAACATGAGTGTCTTATAAAAAGAAAAAAAGTCACACTTGAATTAATAGAGTAGTAAATTATTCATCAGTATGTAAGACAAATGTCTGAACAATTAAATTGGGACATCATGTTAAGAATACAGAAAAGTAACAGTAACGAAAACTGGAAGAGCATCAATGACGTGTGAATAGAAACATGGATGTTTCCGAAGATCACTACATTTTGATAAATATTTTTATTTAAAGTCGAACTGTGTTTAGTAAATATCAAACCATAATATTAGAAACTTTTTCTTAACGAATATTAATTACCATCCATGGTTTAATACTTCCGTCTTTAAGGAAAAACCATAAATAGCACCTACTTTCTCCACTTGTGTAAACTCTAACAGACCATTTGGTAAAACTACATGACTTCTCCAACTTAAAACCGGTGTCCAATACAAACCACGATGGACGTCCCACACCTCACACAGCAACAGAACGAGGAGGAACGAGAGAAGCAAATGCTGTAGTTGCGCGTGCAAGTTGTGTGTGTGATGCAATGTGCCTTGTCATCGACCTGTGAAAGCGAGGCGTCCCATGGGCTCTCCCCTATGTAGGTGATGTCGACCCACCAGTCTACGTCTCTGAAGAGGCCTTACAACCAAAAAATGCAGAGGACAAAAATACAAAAAGATGAAGCCAAGAAAATAAAGAGAATTTATAACTTTATGGCTAGTAGGATATGAGTTTCATGTGATCCTGTGTTCTTTCTACTTTACTGCTCTGAGGAAAGAATAAAATGTTCCCAAATCGTCGACAGTAATAACATAGTAAAAACACATTCACCATATACAGAAGTACTGCATTTTAATTTATAATATATACTTAGTATGTTTTTTCTTAATTTATAATATTGATACATATTATTATTAATATTATTTTATTATTATTAATATTATTGTTATAAGTATTAGTATTACAGACTTTCTAATCCAAACAGTCACTATTTTCACCTTAAATGGTCTTTCTATGTTCTTACACCACATACACATACCATATATAGGTCACATTTGGGCCAGTCGAACGTAATGCCATCCTTTGCTTAACAGACACAAACATCCATCTTAGAATGACAATCAAAGGTAAATCTTCTCAGATGTGGTGGCTTTAACAATCTCCTCATTTTTGGAATGTTACGTGAAAGAGACATATCTTATTTTTGTTTCCTTGGAAATGTTCCTTCATCATCTCTTGGAAGCTTGTTCGTTGGTGACTGGCAAATATTTTTCCTCGTTCGTATAACATAATCTAATAGATGAAATAAGAGATGTTACTTGATGTTTCCAGGAAAAAAAACAAACGTACGTGATCTTTGTAGTTCGTTGCAATTCTTCAAGACATTTGTAGAAGCGGCTGTGAGCGCAACACGCACATTTCCTGCAATTTGTAATAAGGAAAAACACTCGTTTCTCTTTTTACGAAATTTTCCAACTAACATATCAGAATGTTTCAAGGCCTGCACCATATCCGGCTACAAACAGCTTATAACAATTGTATTCCTTCATAATAATCCTTTGAATCTAACATAGAATGGCATTCCCTGGAATTTACCAGATATTTCCTACTCAATTATAAAGCAGTAAGGTTCCAGACTCAAGAGTCTTGGTTGAAGTCAAACAATGTAATTTGTGCCTCTGCTTAATAACTTGACATGATCATGTTGCGCTCATGTACGAAATGTTTGTTTCATAATATCAAATTATGCTCCTTGAAATGTCGAATTAGATTTTGCCGATTTGGAATGATCTTGTTTCATGCATGAAAAATGTGCTCTCAATTGAAGGGGTGGGAGGACGGTAGTGCTAGAATGCAATCACATGTTTGTAATTTTTGTCTGCCAAAGAAAAAACAGTTTTTGTTTATATATTTTAGTTTCTATAAACATTTCTCCTTTCTACACCCATAATGGTTATATGAATATGTTTGTATAGCGTTTTGATCATAATATTTGTGTTTAGAGAGCGTTTTGGGAAATATTTATTTTTAAATTATGAATTAAGGGTTAGCACTTGATTTTCCTCACCCATTCCTTAATTTGAATGTAAATAAAAATGGTTAACACATGTGCCATAAAGACTGTAAACACAACTACAATGCAACCATTGTAGGATTTAACTATCCTAAATTAAGAGGCGAATTGCCCGTTCCGAGACATTTAATGTCTAAAAATGAAATAAATAATAAAAAACATTGGTAGGCATTGTCTTATTAAATCATATTTCTAATTTTGCGTGACACTTTTACGCAGGAAATTTTAATGTGCGTATAAACATTGTGAAATCACAAACAGCCTCTGACGAGATCGACCAGAATTACTCCAATTAAATTAATATTGTAATCCTTTTTTCTGAGATTGAAGTTCTGACTACGACGTGTGGCAACGGGCTGCGCGGGTCGCGGGGATAATGGAATTTCGCCGTGTGCTTGCGCAGAACTTCCAACTTACGGAAAGCTGTGAGTTACAGAACATCAGCCGTGTATCGTAGAGTCAGTTTACACACAAGTTATCAATACAAAGTGGTTGAGTAAGCGCTTCATAGGACACAAAGTGAGATATCTTATGCGATCGATAAACTTTTATTAACAAACGATTACGATAAAAACAACCTGTGAGTCATTCGGCCCAGAGATGATCCAGGAAAACAATGGGTTCGCATTTGCAATATCACTGGAATATCTTATGGTACAAGTTGCGTGCACGGCCTAAAAGATGGAGGCGTAAAAAACCTTTCTACACCCCCTCTTTTTCATTTAACTTATTTCCTTTTGAATATGACATATTTTACAACTAAATAAATAAAATGTATTACATGGAAAATGAAATTGTAACTTTAGTGATTTTATTAATAAATGCAGATCATTTACAAGGTTGTCACATGGCTTCGACTTCCTCTTCCACTAATGTCCTATGACAATACCCCAAATTTGCAGGACAAATAAAAAGGAAAATCAGGATTTGAATTATTATTATGTAAAGCTACTGGGCCCTTTCAAATTTATCAGGAGGGGCACGGCCTCCCCCCCTGCGCACAAATATTACGACGCGTTTTCCGTGCTTGGCTTCCATGGTGGCATTGGAGATATCTGCGGTTTCGGAAGGGCGTGCTGCCAACGCAACGCTAGGCGAGAGTGCTGCCACGCCCGGTGCCAAAGCCGACGGCGAGAGGTAAATAAACTCGCGCCCTCTTTGAGCGGCTGCGCTGTAAGTGGCTGCCATCAAGGCTTTTTGTGCTCTCCTACAATAGCCTACCCTCTGATTAGAACTCGGTGGGTGACGAAAGCAATCGCTTTGTTTTACCCCATCTGTTACCTACATTATTATTATTATTATTATTATTATTATTATTATTATTATTATTATTATTATTATTATTATTATCTGTCTGGACTACGCCTGCTACGCTATTTTTACTCCACTTTGTAAGTCTTAATAAGACGTTCTAGAGGCAGTAATTACCAAAGAGGGCTTGAAAGAGAGGATTCCTAACAACCTGTAACCCTAAGCAGAAATTATCCGCCCACGTTTTCTTGAGTCCTTATTTTGCTAGATGTGCTATGAGTGACAGTTTGGTTATTTTGACGACAGGACTTTAAAACAAATATTGTAGCTCGTTTTTCGATGCAAAATAGTTTCTATTACACGTGAGTGAACATTTCTGGTTATTAGATTTTGTCAACAACGGTCGTTGCTGTCACTAATTTTTAATTCAAATAATGTTAGTAAAGAAATAATAAGTATTTCGCAGCTCAAGAAAACGTGCGCGTAGAATATATACTTGCAGTACAAGAAAAAAGTGCAAAGGAATACATACTTGCAGTACAAGAAAAACGTTTTTCTTTTTGATTTCGCGAATAGGACATGACGGGGCCACGCGATATGTACATCCCACCGGGGCTCAGTCTTGAATAAGGAGGTTGAATAAGGAGGTTACTTTCTATTGGGGTGATCCTAATTTTGACGCTGATTCCCTTTTTACACCCCAGGGTAGTTACAATCCTGGGGGATGGGGTGATATTGTGATGATGATAGTGAATGATGAAATAGACCCACACGAACTTACAGAGACACACACAACACAACCATGTCCGAGGCGGGACTCAAACCCGCGACCAGAAGGTCCGAGACCGTTACGACACTAATATCTTAGCAAATCGGCAGCAAAATGATTAGTACTATTATTATTTATTACTTATTTTGACAAGTAATTCAAACTGCATGTGGCGTGAGGGGACGTAATTTAGTATTATCCAGAAACAAAACACTATTTCTAGATCATATATTAGCCAACATTTCAAGTATATAATGCTCAGAGCTTCAAATGTAATATTTTCTGAAAACTTTCACATCACCAACTTTACCCACGACTAGTGCTGTAGACACGGTTGATGCTACAATACGCTTTCGATTAGAGATTACGAAGCCACATGAAAGTCGATGAGTTACAGTTTGTGAGGCGCAATTGAGATGGTGAGGTGGAAATTTTGAGAGACGATTATATCTGCAGCTCTGATGAGGGCATAATAAATGGCTGGTCCATGGACTGAATGCCATGTTACGTCTCTCGAGGTGCATCTGCAATGTGGACACGGGGAGAAAAATCTGAAATGTGGATTTGCCGAAGCAATTTGCGCAACGACCACCTACATACATATGACCTCGACAAGGTCGATTGCAGTCACGTCGCTCGATAAGTCGTAAATTTAATGTGATAAATTTTTCTCCCGACACGTTTCCACGATCATGTCGTCTTTCAAAGGGTCTTGACGAATACATCCGTGGAGCTTATGATATGGTAATCCTACATGATGACACAACCGGCTGCATCTCCTTTCCAATCACAATCGCGAAGCACGGTAACCGTCAGCCATGCGGGCCTTGCCACTTGCAAATCTACAATACTGCCTGCCGGCTTTACTTCCTCTCCTTGAGCACATCACTTGTCCATCGCCAAGGTCGCGATTGCAGTGGGCCGCGAGGAAGGCCCGGAAAGGGGGCGAGCGGCGCTGGGGAGCCACAACTGCGAACGTACTCACGGTGGGAGGAGGGCGGCTGGTGGGCAGGCGGGCGCGCGGGCGATGCGGGCGACGCGGGCGAGCGACTGGCGGCGACTGGGCGAGCACCCGCCGCGCCGCCCGCGAGGGAAGACGCCGGGAAGCGAGGCCGGCGCGGCCGGAAGGGAGGGGTCGGGCGGGGGCGGGGCGGGGACGGCTGACGTCACGCTGACGTCCGACCTCCGGCGCCGACTCCCGGCCGGCCTCGTGAGCGCTCACCACGCGCGCCCATTGCGCCTGGTTGCACCGCCCAGCGCCACCGCCTGAGCTGCACGCGACGATGGGCACCGGGGGTTCCAGGCGGATCGGAGCCCCGACGGTGGGGCATTTGCAGGCGCTGCCTGGAGGAGAATCCTAGCGTCCGTTTGTTCTGATAGGCAGTTTTCGTGGTTTCTCCGATCAGTGTCAACTAACGCCGGAGCAATACCTTAACAAACGGGCCTCTGACCACGGGCGACCCTTCCCTTTCCTAGCCCTGTCCTCATCCCTTACACTACACTACCAGGAGACTAGAAGGGGACTTAAGACCAATCTTGGCTGAGGCGGCGCCAAAAAACCCCAAATTCTAATTTTTAGGAGAGTGTTTTTTTAATTGCACGCTACGTATTTTTCTACTAAACAAAGGAGAGTGTTTTACAAAACAGTTTCGAACTCCCAAAACATATGGGAATTTATATATAAAATATAAACATTTACTGAGATGGTGGAGCGACCAGTACTGGGACACTTAAAATGGATTCACTCCTTCAACATCCCCATGCTCATGTACCTCTGACCTCCACCACTTTTCCTTCACTCTACTGTCCTAGTCCTCTTCTATTAAACGATTCTTTCTAATGTATATACAAACCGAATTTCCCAAAATCTTCTCTCCGATGTTAATAAGCTTTTCTTTTCTTCTCTCTTTGTGAAACGATGACTTCGAATATCATCCTACCAAACCACATCTTCTTCTACATCCTCTCAGATGCTTCTGTTGATAGTTCTATAGTTCTGGCGAAGTTACATGTCTGGTCTTGTTGGAACGGAAATACGTATACATTTTTACATTAGATTATGTATATTTTGCAAAGCCTCTATTATTAATGTCCTAAATATTATGTGAAATCTTCACTTGTTCTTCTCCCTTCGAAAACACATTCTAACATTGCCTGCACGTGAGGGTTGAGTCAGGATTTACGAACCACCTTCAGTTGTGATTGCGTGTGTGATTGCAATGTGATTCATAGAAAGAAATCTTGAGTCACCGTGCCTGTGCCCAGTTTCATTTCCTCATTCGTTTTTCTTCTTCCTTCATGATTATCGTCTTGTATTGCTACTTTATTTGGAATTATGAAGTGAGTGATTATTCAGTTTTCTGGGTCAACTTATTTGGTTATTAATCCCCTGAGTGGAGTACATGTTAAAGCATGTACATGGCGTTCATTTGTTTCCCTGCCGGTCAAAAAAGTATCTTCTTACGAGTAACCCCTTTATATCTATGCTTCCAACTGATCTCTCAATATCAGGGGGGTACATGTAAACACAAATGTGTGTGCGTGTGTGTAACGGGATGAAAAAGAATGGAAAACAAGGAGGAGGAAAAAAAGAGTTGCGTGGTCTGTGACCAGTTTGTCAGAGTTCTCCTCCGGCATTTCCTTGATAGTAGAAACTACTGAAAACTACCGATCAGATCTGTCGGCAGCTAGCATATTCCCGGCAGCGCCTACATTCGACTTACCTGTAAAAGTAGTGGAGAAAATACGCCTGATGGTGGTTTGATTTCAAATCCTAAGACCTTCCTGTTAGAGACGTTGCAGGAGTAACTGTTGTCGTTAAATCATCTTAGTCGGTATAATGATATTGGAGTCTTGTTCGCTTGTCGTAATTTATCGTGATTTTTCATCAGCACCAGTTGTTAATTGTCCAAAATAATTTATTATGTATTAATAAGTATTATCTTTTGAGTAATTACTAATCTTATGAGTAATTATATTTTATTTAATCATGTCAATAGCGCTTAAAAAATTGTAAATTTACGCTGAATATTAAGTGTTTTAATTTCTTTCTGAAGAGTTTTCAAACTATCAAAATGACACATTCTGATAGTGTGTCATTTTGCAAAAAATAGCAAAAATAATATTAAAGTAGTATTAGACGATTTCGGATACTTGTAGCATTCTTCAGTGTCTTCTCTTTATCTTTTGAAAAGTGATTGGCTTTAAAGTGCCATAATTTGGATTACGAATCTCGGCACATTTATCATTACAATATCACCAGGTAGGTCCACTATTTTCTTCCGTAACTGAAGCTACAAAAATGATTACAATGTGATGCAACAAGGTGTGTGCGAGCAATCTTCCGGCAGTAATACAGAGTGAGTGATTTGAAGTGAAAATAATAATACAAAAGCACTACTATCTTCTTCTCAATTAGACGAACAAACGTTATTTTGCCGAGAAACATTTCGTTCTTGCACAGCAGTTTCTTGACGATTTATTTTTCTTCTTTAGCGCACAGTAGCTCATTATGAGTCTAAACAATGAAGAGATTTTAAAGTATTGCCTAAGAAAAAATATACTTTTTACGGTTACAATTGACGCAAAATGGCAATTTGTGAATTGACTGAATATAGTGCATATTATGAGAAACAACTGATTTTCTGCAATTGCTGCTGACTTTAGCTCGCCAGAACCTTTGCCCTGGCATTCTGGCCGTCAGAATTGAAGAGCACTCGTTATTCGCAAATTAAGCTACTGAGCTCCAGAATCTCCATCGGTGCATCGAGTCTTGTAAATGAGCATATAGCGCTCAGGTGACACACCATCCGCAACGAAATTGGAAACACGTTCTACGGGAATCTATACTTCCTAGCCCACAACAGTAAAGTAAATATTTATTTATAATCTTATGAACAATAACCAGCGATTCGGTTGACTTCTTCGCGCGCTGTCTTCGCATTCGGGAGGTCCGGGTTCAATCCACAAGCCTGTCACCGTGCCGGGGTTTTCGTGGTTTCCCTTGGACATCCAGGTGAAAGCTGGGATGGAACTACTGAAAGGCTACGACCGCGAAACCGGCGTCGCTAACCAAATTTGTTAAGCACGTGAAGTCTCTGTTAAGCGAATTCGAATCATTGCATTCCTGGTTCCTGCATTCCAGCATTGTTTTCCTGGTTGGGAGTCCGACTAGGAACCCCGGGATCTAACAGCGCCAAGGCCAATTGACATTTACGGGGGAATACAAAAATGATTAAATACAAATATGAATAATACGATATTGTGTTTTTTCCACCTAAAATGAGCGATTCTGTTAATTGTAGAAGACAACCGTGTTCTTCAATACTATAACTGTAATTGGAACACCATTTCAAAATAAGCAGGGAGTTCAGAATTGTGAATCTAAGAAAAAATGAGCCATTGCGAAGGAAACTTTATATCGAGAGATAAAACGATGGGATGTTCTGTAGCTTGGCAACTTGGCAGTAGCCCATGCGAAGATCTATGGGAGTTCCTAACTTGTAATGTGACTTAGAATATCTATTTTCCTTGATATTTATATGCCTGATGACAACACGAAATTTGTGTCAATATTATGTGAAATGATAATGATTTTTTTCCGGAATGTATGACCAAAATGTATTTTTAAACCTATAAAACAGGTTTCAATTTTCGCCATATTTTTGTTTTTATGTGTTAAAGAAGCTAGAATTAATATTGCACAGTAGAGTAGGTAAAATTTATTTTCATTTTAATTGTGCTTAACACGGTTACAGTAAACTTAATACAATGTTATACAGTGTGATAAGGATCATACAATAGGTATTCACAATCATCAGCAGAGTTAGGAGATTAAGGTGCAGATTCTCCCAGGACCCATCATGAAAGCAATGAATATTTAATGTAAAGAGAAAGTAAGCATATTTATCTGGATTAAATTCACTACAATAACAGAAATAAATGAACTCTGAATTTCGATAATTCGATGTACTAGTTACTATGGGTAAGGAAGTATTATTGTTAAAAAGAAGTTACTCAAGTTACCGCTGTCGATCTGACCTAACAAAATGATAAATACACGCCATTGTTGTTCCAATATGAAATGGGGCATTTACAAAATACAAGAATGGGTTTAGAAAATATTGTTACTTAAGGTGTTGTAAACTTACTAACTCCTTCCTACACTTTTGTGTCGTTTTTACATCTGCGAGGTATACGAAATTAAATTTTTAGACATTAATTTCTCAATTTACTTCAAATTAATGAATGAAAACGTATAAAATAATTTAATTAAGAAACTAATTTTTTAAGTAGATTTTACATTTATTTACTTTAAACTTCTACAGAAGAAGAAAGAATGGAGAGCATGAAGACTACGTTTTAACAATCACAGTTGTGATTGGGTTCTCGTATTTATAGCGATGTTTATTTAAGGCGGAAGAACGGAGGGTGTGTTGAAATTTGAATGTAGTAGTTGGGTCTCGTCTCGTCTTAGTCGCTGAAGTCACGAAAACCACCGATCAATGAGACCTGTTGCACTCGCTTCCATTCACTACACGAGAACTCAGACTTCCTGATGCATCGAGCGCATGCATTATTCCGTGCCATCCCTCGCTACCAATTCAAGTTCAACGATCAAAGCGTTTACGACTTAATACCCTTGAAATTATTCCAACAAACAATTATCAAATTGAATCTCCAGACATCTATAAACTACTTTTACCTCCTACATATTGTAGCGTGCCAAGCATAGCGGAGAATATTAATGAATATGAGTTCATTGTGCGTGTAAAAACAAACGAATATGGAACTTATTTAAGTAACATCATTTAGTGGTGCTACATAACGGCACAGTATTAGTTTTCTATTTCCTTTGGACTCGGCTGGCTATTCGAACTTACGACATAATATTTCCTGCTACCATCTATAAGCCCAAAGTACATTTTTTAAAAATTTTCTTAATTTTTCGGTTTCCTGAAATAGAACAAAAATATTAATTCAAGAATATTAAAGAACAGTAAAATCGCGTCCTAATTTTTTTGAAGGCAATTTTCTTTGAAGAATTTGGAGCCGTTGTTATAATTGTCGAAATTTGAAACACTTTTTCACAGAAACGTTTTTAGTGTTCGAAACACAATTGAAGTCATTTGAAGCACTTTAACTCACAAATGTAATATTATTTACAAATTACTGAAAATGCGCAAATTACTGGCGTAAGAGATCTTTTAAAAAAATATTTTTGTGTAATTTTTGAAAAAAAAAACAAAAAAAACAAATCAACTTTATCTCATATTAGTACAATTAGCACTATTCGTTCAAAAAGCTCGAAGAAAAAAATTGGAGCCGTTTTTGAAAAAATGGCGTTTGAGAGTTTCCGAAATTACGAAATTTTGAGTTTATTTTGACAGACATGAGTTTTCACGAAGCTTTATATGACATTATTTAAAGCAAATTTTACTCATAAATGTAATAATGTGAACAAGCCGTTAATTTAAATATTAACGACGTGAGGGTCAAAAAATTACATTTTTGTACATAATTTGTTTACTGGTCGTAATTGTAATTCCGTATTTTTAAACTGTGATTTATAATTAATGTATTTTAATATTACATATTTTGTCCGACTTTACATATTTATTACATATTCTTACAGTTTTCATTACATATTTATTTACATATTTCGACGTTTCATTCTACATATTTTTCCGGTCTCTAGTGAGTGGTGGTTTCTGACCGGTGGTTTCGAAACGGCTGCCAACGATTTACGGTCCGATTCCCATCATACTTTCCCCATCCTGTACCCACACCCATCCATACGGTCGTTCGCTCCCGCCTCCATGGCCGTTGTACGAAAAGGCTCTAGTGGCATTGTTGGTCGAAGCTCGAACTGCAGAGGTGCCAGAACACTCGCGAAACAAGAGCGGAGATAAGCTGCACATTGTCAACCTTCTGAATGTTGAAGAAAAAATTGGAGTCTTTATCGGAGAAAATATTATTTTTTTAATTGTCGCAATTGTATTCAAAATTACGCCAACTTGTCTTATTAAAAAAAATGAACATGTTTTATTGACTTTGTGTTTCCGGGCGCATCAACCGATATAATCATGGGTCCGTTAAGTGTAATGCATGTTTTATTTCGGAAAGTGATGGCGTTCCTTCTGCGCCAGAATATGGCTACGCTCTCGTGGCTCAGTGGCGAAGTCGCTTGCCTTTTACCACTGAGGTTCCGGATTCGATTTTCGTAGAACCCCTTTAGAACCTCATGTGAAATTTACGGCAAAACGAGTTGCTTTGCCTGCTTCACAGGGGCTAGCAATTCTGTTAAGCCTCCTAAACCTTACCCATATCTATTCCTTTCCAGTTCTAGACGATGCGTAGATTTTTTTTATTTATAACAAAAAATTTACTATCTATTTTTTTTTACAAAATAATAAGTAAATATGATATTGTAGAATTGTTCTGACAATGATTGATTTCCAGTGAAGGTATCCCATCGGCACTCTTCATCTACTTCTTCATACTATAACAAAAAACAAGTATTATTTTGGGTTGGCTGCAAGTGGGATAGTTTAGTAGCTGAGGGTAATATTTCAGTTATTTGTTGAGAATCTATATAGGAGTTGTAGGGGTGAGGTTCTGGTTAGTCGATGAATATCTGCACTATTGTCTAGGATGTTGAGGGCTAAGTGGTTTGGATGGTTTTCAAGGCGTTTGAGATAGTTTGAGCTGATAAATTCTATTCTTTCCAAGACAGTGGGCATTTTTAAGTCCTTGTGCAGAGCTACATTTGTGATGAACCATGGTGCTGCCGCGATCATTCTTAGGGTCTTGGATTGAAATCTCTGGATGATCGAGAGATTACTCTTGTTTGCTGTGCCCCAGATTTGGATGCCGTAGGTCCATATTCGGATTATGATAGCTTTATAAATCAACAGTTTATTTTCCAGTGATAGTTTTTAGTGGTATCCTAGTATCCAGTATAGTTTTCTTGTTTGAAGTTGAAGGTGCTTTTTTTTGGCTAAGTTGTGATGCTTCCCTGTTAGCAGTTTGTCTAGATGTATTCCCAAGTATTTTACACTTTCCATCTGTACTATTGGATTGTTGTTGATGTGGACAGTAGGGCATTTGTTTTTTCTCAGGGTAAAGGTTATATGGACTGATTTATTTTCGTTGATTTTTATTTTCCACTTTTTGGCTCAATCTTCAATCATGGTGAGATGTTCTTGTAAATGTCTTGATGCGACATTAGGGTCGTCATTCGAAGCTAGTATGGCCGTATCATCTGCAAAAGTGGCTATGGTTGTTTTATCTGATTTTGGTATATCAGTAGTATAGAGCTGGTATAGGATAGGGCCGAGTACACTACCTTGTGGTACTCCGGCCTTGATTGGATGGAATTCAGATAATTCATTTTGATATTTGATTTGGAAGGTGCGGTGGGATAGAAAAGATCTGATAATATTGAAGAAGGGATACGGTAGAAAATTCTTGACTTTAAATAAGAGTCCATCGTGCCAGACTTTGTCAAAAGCTTGGGCAATGTCTAGAAATGCGGCTGAACAGTATTTTTTTTTCTTGGAAGCAATTCTCAATGTAGTTGGTGATTCTATTAACTTGTTCGACGGTAGAATGCTGTTGTCTAAAACCAAATTGATGATCAGGGACTAGGTTATTGGTTGCTATGTGAGGACGTATCCTTGATAGAAGAAGTTTCTCAAATACTTTGGATAGAATAGGAAGTATACTGATGGGACGGTAGGAGGAGGGTTCATGTGGAGGTTTCCCAGGCTTGAGAAAAACTTGAATTTGGGCTACTTTCCATTGCTCCGGATGCGTAGATGACGGAGGGCGCGAGCGAGACGCGAAGACGCTACCTGTCGGCGAATCCCTGACTTGACCATGACTGACGTGACTGGACAACAGTGGCCCCTAGAGGGCGCTTATTAACGGAGGATTACTCCAGTGCGCTCAACGCTCCTTACGAAGTTTGGAGACGCGTTGCGTCGATATAGACGCCACAAATGAAAAGAAAAGTGAAAGCCAGCGCCAACCGTACGTTGTCCCGAGGGATGCCACCTCCAGGTATCTCCAACATCGGAGCACTGCCTCAGACGGGACAATCAGCGTGGAATCGTCGGGTCTCAGAATTGATCGTTGAAACCAATTAAAACTGCCGATTTAAGCAGTTTTAAGCATATATTGTATTGACAAAACAATACTCATTAGTGTACTTGTGAGACGAAAATCGGACCTGTAGCATTTTTCTAAGCGTACGTTGCTCTATTTGAGAAAAACAGGAAAAAACTTGGAGTCAATAATGTGAAAATTTTGACAACATTATGGTAACTTAATCTAAAGGACCCTCCAAATTAAAATTTACGATTCCAAATCGAAGAATCTCGATACTGTTAGTCGGTAAATCTCGGAAGTATTACTTTCTTTCAGATATAGGTGATTTAATGCACGGTCTAAAGTTCCTCTAAGGTGCTAATATTGCAGTCGAGTTGAGAATGAAGCCTAAGAATGAAAAGGAGCAAACAATGTGAAGAAGAAGAAGAGCGCATAAGCAGGGAACTGAATTAGTATTTTATATTGTTCAAATGCGAACGAACAATGATTCTTTCCTTTTTTAAAGCTTAAGGGTAGAGCTTCTTTAGTTCCCTTTCTTTATTCTCATAATTTTCACTAAGCGGCCCTCTGTGGCAATAGTAATTTTTCTCAGGATATTTTGATCGCTCAAGAGAGGTTTCGGTGCAGTCGGCTAGGTTAGAGAGAGTCGCACAGCCTTTGCATATGCCTGCATACACCCTTCCATCTACACCTACCGTTGCTGGCGGCAGGTTCTGAGCAGAACTCTCTCCGCTCCCTAGCTGATGGGAACCTAACAAACATTTCAGAATACATTTCTGATAAAAAATACGGGATTACAGAAAGAAAGAATATGTTGTCACAATTTGGATACGACGTAGTTCATTAAAGAGCAGTTTAGCTGGGATTGCCTTGAATGGCTCATTCAGTTAAAAGGATATCTGTACTACGTATGCGAAAAATTCGCCGTTTTCTGGTGCATGATTACATAACTTTCTCTTGTTACGAAGAAATTCGTAAGGCGAGAAAGTAAAAAGTAAAACGTTTTTCAATTATGAATGTTATTTGTGTGTTTCGATACGAGGAAAGCCAATTGCATAAATTACGGTAAATGAAAAGTACTTCAACTTACGATGGGAAAAGAGAGATTACACCACGTCCGAGCCTCTGCCCGCGAGACCTCAGCCAGATGGAGATGACTCACGCCTGGGCGTGGGGAGGTGCCCATTGACGTGTTGATCTAGTTCAGGGCTCATCAAAAAGATGGATCGGTAGCAGCGGGGGCGATAGAAAGAAGACTGTTCTTGATCACGAAGGGTGAAGGTGAGAAGTCGGATGGCTTACTTTCATGTGAGACATTGCAAAAATCGTGTATCTTGCAAGAGGAAACAAGAAACAATAGTATGTCGCTTTAATAGTACGGTCTTATTGAAAAGTAAATGGAAAGAATTGTATTTTATTTTCCAAAACAGTAGATAATCTAAAGAATTTTCTTAAGCATAAAATATTTAATCATGTTGAAAGGTTTAATCCAGAGAGAAGTATTCGACACTAGTTTATCACCCAGGTAGAATTCTGCTGCTGCAGGAGAATTCTAGCGGCCGGCGTCTGTGATCTCTAGTTTTGCATGGTTCCTCTGATCAACACCAAGCGAATGCCGGAGCAGTACCCTAACAAACAGATCACGCACCGCGCGCGACCTTTCCTTCCTCTTCCTTGTTATTTCCTCTCCCTCACACACATACACACACGCACTACACTACCACACATGTCGGTATATCAGTCGAGAACTTAGATCTTGTTCAGGCTCTCGACTTCCATTGGGGGAAGATCACCACCGCCGTGATAAAACCACTTAAGGAACTTATGAACTTAGCAGTTGGCGCGCCGAAAAAGTCCAATCAAAAATTCAATGAATGAGGAAGTACAGGAGTTACTAATAGAGTCGAAGAAAGCTTTTTTTATCAGATTATTTATCACATAGTCCGTTCTTATTTTGTACCACACGAGTTGATTTTTTCTTAATTAAATCTATTCCTTAAAGATAGATCTTAAAAAAAAGTTCAAGTTCAATTTTTCAAAAATATGAAAAATTTTCGTGCAGTTTGACGCGGAATACAGGCAATCTTTTTAAAAAAATGAACATTTTGTTCTTCAAAAACAGCTCCAATTTTTTTTTCTTTAAATCTTCAAAGGATAGGAAAAGGAATGATTAAAAGAATGGCGCGGGTCGAATTTTGGTCAAACTCTGAATCTCTGAAAATTGCAAATTTAGAAATAATACGAAAACGTATGTAATGTTGTAGCTACACTAGTTTTCTTTGTATCAAAAGTAGATGTTAGTGAGGACGGACACCTATAGAACGTACCACGAAGTTCTATGTTTTTCAGGAGGTAGGGACTGGACCGAGGCGCACGCCTGTGGTGGCTCCCTTTAAGGCGCCGGCGGCTGGTGGGCCGTCGGTGCACCGGGGGTCTCCTCTGCCCAATGGGTGCCAATTGCGGCGCTCCTCCCGCCAGAGGTCACTGCGAAGGTGACGTCACCGCCGCCGCATTAGGGCCAACTGGGGCGCTGTAACTTGCGCCACTTAACGGGCGCAGGGCGGAGAAATCCATTTCACTCGCGTCTTTCCTGCTGCGCCTCTTATTAACATTCGCCCGGCTTTGTGGAACGCCTGCGAGGTGATGCGGGTTAAGAAAGACAAATAGGTTTTAAACTGCTTCCTCGCTGCTCAAGGTCTGCGATTGCTATCTTCTACATTCCGATGTTAATTCGCAAATAATGCATGTGTAACGTATGTAGATGTGAAAGTCAAAACTCTTTCTGCATTTGTTGATTGCAATTGTGTTTTGTTTAATCTTACGGAAACGCATTTCAGTTATTAGAAATTAGTTTTCTCTAAAAACTTGTAATCGCCTTAATAAATGTTCTGATAGCATCACCAATAAATGTTCGTATAGTTTGATAACTTGTGTATTTTAGAGATCTCATGTATTATTTCTGAATGCAACATATTTTGTCTATGAATCTCAAAAGGAAGGTCTCTCCAGACAAAAGTCTCAACATGAATGAGTTCTCAAAAGGAAGGGTTCTGAATAGATTTCTATCGAATATACAGATATCTGAGAATAAAAGTTACACAAATTCTAGGGTATGAAGGGGGTAAACAAGTTTGTTTTTTTTGACAATCAACGGATAATTTTGGAAATTTCATGTAACTAAGTTATAATTTACCATTTTCCGTTGAAAGAAATGGAAAAAAAACATGCATTGCCGTTTAAAGAAATATTTTTGAATGCGTCCGAACTGTATCCTTCAAATACTAGTGAATGATTTTGTCTCTCAGAGGCAGATGTCATATGTGTAACCTAATTATTTTAGTTTCTCATCGCATGGTTATTACCAAAAGTGTTAATCTTCAATCCCAAACATACTTTAGTAACTTGTATTCTAAGACACTTTTAGATTATAGTAGGTGAATACCCGGCGTTCGGGTCCTTATCACAGTCATTAACCGTAGTATGCATAGACCTGGGGAACTACAGGAATGCATATGCAGAGTCTCAGAGTCCCTGCGCAAAGTCTCTCAAAAAATGCATTGACGTAGTAGTCAATAGCTCTCTCTATATCTTCTGAGAATGTTTCCTTTGCCAGTTACTAAAATGAATGTAGAAAAGATAGTAGCAATAGTGCATGGATGACTTTCTCTTAGAAATGCAACTGTGCAGACAAAAACCAAATAAAAAACGTCAGGGGCTTGGAGTCCCTGCATGCGCCTCCTAGGGTTAAGCGATGTTGCTCGTCCTCGCTCGAGGTGCGTCCCGCCCACTGCGACCACCCGCCCGTTTCGCTCCTGCTCCGCGCACTTCGTTTGATTCCGCATCGTGCCGCTCATCAGCAGTGCTGGATAATAAGGTGATAAAGTGAAATAATCAATGTGGAAAAGCACATTTCGGAATAACTTGGAATCGCAATACGCATATCAATATGTTTCTCGGACGCACAGGAGTGGTCGTGCAGAATTTGATGATCATCGCTTCGTTATCAAGAGTTTTTGCGGAATCAACGTATATACACATACATTTATTTACTTTCATGTAATCGATTGCTTCAAAGGCTTTTGTTTATGAGCAAAAATATTTACAAATTCTTAGCATCATTTTGCTCTCCCGCATGTTTCATTGTATCTTCTTTGAAAATAATTCTTCCGAGACCCTTAAAACCACATTTTGAAGAACAATAAAGTAGTTGTATTAGTCCGTAATCTAGATAACAAGACATATATAGAGGTCCAGTTCTTCTAGATGCTCTCAGTCTGTAGTGCGGGTGGTACTAGAGTAGAGTAAATCGAATTCTAGTATGCTATGCAATAAAATTGATTCTGATATTCTGTGCGATTGAATCGCACAGCTCTAAGTGTATTTGATTTTTAAACAAAAATAAAACATTTAATTAAATGTAGGAATTTTTTATTTTACACATTTTTCAAATCAGTTTTAAATATAAACCTAAAAAAATATATTCTGTAGTCAATGACACGTATTTGGCATAACGCCACGTCGTTTGATTGCCTTTACTTTAATTACTTTCCTCGTCAGAAAATTTCTTTTACGTACGTTTGCTAAAGAACAAGCGTCCATTCTCCTTGCCATTACATCCATGGAATGTGAACTTCGATGAACGTCCCTATCCATTTCTCTTAGATTATCGCCATGAAGAATGTCTTTATCTCTGTATCACGTGGGAGACAAATATTTCTGCTAAACGTCCTATCACTCGTTTCTCCCTCAGAGTTCTGTCTGTCTGCTCTCCGATCGACGAAAAGTAAGATAACTTGGACTTCAGCAAGAAACAAACATGTATGATTCATTTGAAGTAGAATGTTTGTAGTACATTCCGTGACATATCGAGAGTTGGCGATGCGATAACTAAAAATCAACTTTGGCCGACGTGGATCGGCGGTCGTGACGTATTGCCACGGGACAGGGTACTCAGACGTATTGAGAACATTGATACATATTAAGTATTGAACATTGATGAATATTGAGTATTGATTGAGATATTTTCTTTTTTGTTTCCGTCTGAGCCTTCTTTTCAGTCTGAAATGTTGAGTCTACTTTTCCCAACTATTTTGTATTTGAAAGGTTCAGTAGATGCAAACGAACAATTGAGATGCCCGGATAAGCTTAGTTACAGTTTCGTCATTCTATTGGATACGCGTACACAGAACTAAGAAAAATAAACTTTAGTGTTGTTCAGCTACTATATTCTAATCAAAACTGCAGATTGTAGGTAAACCTGCTGCCATTAATGTTTTTTTTCCGGCCCTATAACTTAGATGAATGCTAAGGCACAAAATGGAAACACCAAATGACATGAATTCGGAATTTGATTTTGTTTAAAAAAGTCTTTTGGTGATAAAAAAACAACATTTTATTATCACCAGTGGCGGAAGTGGATTTAACGCCAATGAAAGTCAAATAGCGGAGTAAAGAAAATATTAATGCTATTGATGTTATTACCCATATATGAGCTTGAATCACCAGACATCATGATATTGTGGTATTTACGTGGTGACTAAGAGATGGAACAAGTTTGTGATAAATTGTAACTACAGAGCTCTGTCAATTTCCCTAGTCCATTTATTTCATTATATAATTGGCTGCAGGAGTACTATTGTACCTTAGATCAGGACGCATCATAATGTTCCAACAGTAGCAATAAGCATCTTTCCACGGCCGAAGCCACCCGCACTAAGGGATGGTCGTTGTTTTCAAAACATCGATGTTTTCGTAGAACCATTTATCTTTTTTTAGAACCATAACCATCGATGTTTTCGATTTGTTAACAGCGATGTTTTGTGATCGATGTTTTTTTTCGATACTTTATTTCTGAATGAAAAATTCTCATGATCACAATACTGTAAAAGTTAAAATATGAAATAATAACTCATAGTAACACTTATTGATTACACTTACTTACATTACACTTACACACACATATATTACACTTATTGATGTGTTGGATCCATAGGAATGCTGGATGCCCTATCTATAACGACCAAACAGTCTAACCCGAATTAATCTCTATGCCTTTGTATTTCCTCTTCACATTCATTTCGCACATTCAAATGCGGCCCAAACACACTGAGGGCGTAGAATCGGCACCTTCTTATCATACCCTTATTCAACGAATTTATAAACACGAACACTGTCAAATTAAATTTTATTGCATGCGAATTTAATATTAGAGGCTACTAATCCAGTTTAAAAGCTTCAATATTGAAAAACATCAACGGCTTTTAGACGATTAATTTTGAACATCGATGTTTTGTTATCGATGTATCATCACTCCGCAGGCACGAAGACAAAAGTGGGATAGGCGACGAGATAGTGAGGAGTATTAGGGAGAAGGATACATAAGAGGCTATCATCGTTGGACAGAGTACAAAATCAATTAAATTCACCTCTTTCCTACCCATTCAAACTTGCAGAAACGTTATGTGGGAAATACGCGAACATCGGTCCGAACATGAAAACAGCCACAAATATTCGGAAAAGGTTGGGATATAATCGAAACATTAAAACTGATAGACACCAGGAAATTTTGATGAAACCAGCCATTTAGACCGCAGCTCATTGTAGGTTAGAAAATGGCGTTTCGTCTGTATTTCTCAGTTTTCTGCTGTAGTAGCCAGTGAAATTTCTTTTACTGAGCCGCGCTCCGGAGGGTGAAAACGTGTGGGCTCCTACCTGAGGACGAGCTGGAAAATCGTGCTGCCTTTAACAGACAATACAAGATACCTAAACTACCTCGGTAGCTCTCAAGGAGGGTAAGAGATATTCGCCTTTCAAGCTTGTAACTAATTCTCTTGACATAAGGGCTGGAAACCCAAGAAGAGGGCGTGGTCCATGTATAATATTACACAGTAAGCACAGGACACAGTACTCCCTTGGTTTGTTTAATTAAAAATTCAAATTTTTCTATAAAATATTTTTTTTGTATGCCGACTATGTGAGAAATGTCGTATTAATAACTTCTATACTGGAAAAATGAAATTAAAACAGAGCTTTTCCCAGCGTTATTTGATTTACGTTTTTACCAAAATGACAATTTTGGTATGGCATCAATTTCTGCCTTTTTCCCAGATGTAAATAATGAGAGGAATAGTCTTGATGAAAGAAATTCTTGAAATTTAGTAATTTGTAATTTATTCCTGTGTTCGAACGCGCCGTATTTGAATGAAGTAGGGTGTGCAGTTCTCTTAAAAAACTATTGATATTCAGTTGGTTTTGGTAATACGTTGTTATTTTTGCTTATAATTTTATATTGCGGTACGACCCGTAAATATGTGTATTTAAAGGAGGGGATAGATTCGAAATAAAGTAGAATTCCGTGAGAAACTTGAAGAAGAACACGTAACATTACATGAATATATTGGAAGCTAATAATTTATTTTCTTTTAATTCCGTATATCATTCCAGTTCATTCATTCATATATAACATAAATAATAATAATGACTATAACTATATAGTTATATAGTTCTAGATTGCGCCTCTAAGAACGATCCTGGGCGACGCACTGGCTTCCCCTGGAGTGATCCCGGGTTCGATTTCCGGTCGACGCAAAAATAGAGGGATAGCTTTCTTTGAAAATCGTCCCAGTTTCTGTAGCTGTTTGACGAAGAAAAACTCAGACAGGTGGATCTAGTTAGTTACGGTATAGGGAATATGTCATATTCGCCATGTGTTCTTCTTACCCCCAAGCATGGGGATTAAATTAGTCCCAAGCGTATGTCACGCCGTTAGCTGGCCAGTTAAGTCGGACTATCGATCCCAAATCACAAAAGTGTAGTTTACGTAATACCACTCGTGCTTTGAATATTTCATACCCTTATGAAATACCACGAGTTCTTTGGAAATTGTCTATAAATCCCCGACTGGCGATTTGGGATTTGTCTGAAAATTTTCAAACACTCGTGGTATTTAATAAGCGTATGAAATATTCAAAGCACGAGTGGACGGTACTCTACGCATAATATTACGTCCAACAGAGTTCCAAAATGCGCTAAATATTGAAAATAACTGAACGCATTTTGCAATGATTGATGTTATGTTATTGTACATATCAGGTTTACTGCACGTCAACAAAGCGATCGATACATAGATGTACGAATCGTAGCTTATTATTGGCAAGTAGGAAGGAGCGGTAAGAAAAATCGGATAGAAAAAGCGATAACATTTCTGAGATATACCGCCCTGCTAGGGACATTGTATATGTACGAGAATAGTTACACACTGTTGGTTTTAATTTCACGAGCGGAATAGTCAGAATTAATTTGAACTCCCGTAATGGGGCTGTAAAATCTGTGTTTTGCTGAGAAAATGCGCGTTTGATGCAGAGGGGAGTTGTCGGGGTCTCCCCCCAATCCCCCGTGGCGTCTCCGCGCCGCGATGTTGATGTTTCCGCCCATCAGGGCGCTCCTCCCCGCCCTTCCGCCCCCGCCCACCCCCGCCCCCCGCCCGCCCTGCTCCCCCGCCGTGCCCTCGGTCCCGGCGCCGCATGGCGCAATTAAGGCAGAGCACATAGAGCGGATCGGTAAATCGATAGCCGCGCGTGCGCCGGGGCGACGCCTCCAGGCGGTGCATGGCGCCGGGGAACCCCCGACTTCCGCTGCTTCAACAGGTGGCGGCGGTCGTAGCAGGGCTGACGGTCGCCGCGCCATTGGTGGAGGCTTTGCCTTAGTGCTTCTTTAAGCAATATAAAATTCTCCGAACGTTTCAGCATAAGCCACTTCGGAAAATTGCGAATGCCTTTTAGTGTCTGCATAGTTCACAATTACACACAGGTCTATACTGGGTGTCCAGGAAAGTAAGACCGAAACCGTGAAAAAAAGCTCTTAGGTCAATTTTAAGCATATTTTGTCTTATAAACCCCTTCGATATTTCGAATGGTTCAGGCGCAAAAATCCTGAAATAAAAAAGTAATTGAATTATGTAAATTGGGAGCTTTTTTCCTATTAATTTTTCTTTGTGAACAAATATTTTAATTTATTTTGTAAATATTACAAAATTACAAGTTTATGGGAGTGTATGTATGTTTCTGTAATGCAAATTGTGCATAGAAAGTACTTTTTTCAAACCACCGTTTAAGTGCTCTAGGGTTTCGATACTGGCTCTGAGAAAGATTGGAAACGCCCACTCGGTTTCTTGATTTTTGGGCGGTACTCACATCGTTAGTGCCAAAGGAAGAGCAGAGATGAGATATAGAGAAAGTGATCTCGCCTCGTGGATGGTCCTCGTGGATTCAATTTCGTCTGATTGATTCATTCGTGTTTACGGGCGCGACAATTGCTATGTTCAGAAGAGCCGCACGTAAGGTGGTAGTGATCTTTCCCTCGCTGTATGGTGATATCCGTCGCCGACCAACAGGTCGGCTTGCGAAGTTTCCCAAACCAGGTATCTCACAACATTAGGGCACCGCACCAGCTACGAAAAGCTCTAAGCTTGCGATTGGCCTTCCGACACGTGTGTTAGTGTAGTGCATGTGAGTGACAAGCAAGAGGAACGAAACATCGTGTTTGGTCCGTGACCCATTCGGTAGGGTACTGCTACGACATGCGCTAGATGTTGATCGGAGAAACCACGGAAAACTACTGATCAGAGCAGCCGGCCTTTGGAATTCTCCTCCAGACAGCGGCTGAATTCCACCTACCCATCTAGCCATAGTCGAAAACTTTGCCTCCGCCTGCGGGGACTCGGACCCAAGGATCTCCTGGTCGGAGGCTCTGCAGAGACATTAGTTGACCTGAGACACCTCAGCCGGTCAGATTCATCGGGGCCAGTGCTCCATCACTCAGAGGAAATTGATTACAGACTTATTCCGGCCCCGGAGAGATTAGAATACGTTTCCTAGAATGATCCTAGACAGAAAGAACCAGGAATCTGCCGGAGGCAGCGTTCAGACATTAGTCCTGTTGCCAGTCGGAGGGGTCGAGCAACCTCAAGGACGAGGGAAGGTGACAGAGCCGCGGCGCCAACCCCTCATTTCGCAAAACTCGCTTCGGAAGTGGAACGCAAGGCGTTGCTGCAGGAAACACTAAATCTTTTTCCCTCGCATGCTCCAGTGCTTACCTTGCACACATTTCTTGTTTCCAGTTCCTCCTGCAAAAAACCGGGAGGGTGATCTTACATCCCAAATGGAAATAATATGCATAAATATTAATAAATTGATAAAACAAAATACCATATAATATTTGCGCCAATTGCAAAATGGAGTACAGAAATTTGGTAAAATAAAATAATACTATTCCCTCATTGATTCGTTTCAAATTTGTAAAATGGTTGTCAAGGTAGCTTGATAATATGTTTATTTAAGATAATTTAAGGAATATTTATCCCAAATTGAACATTTTCAGTTAATAATGTCTGAAAATGAAAAATATATTTTAGTTCAGCGCTGCGGATCTACGTTTTTACATGATGGCTTGAAGAATCCATAAAATCTGGATTTTTACTGCACATGCGATTAGAGGGAGTTATTTACTAGATGGCGGAACAATAATTACTTACCTTTTCGGTATCAGGGATTCAAAAAAGGATTTTTTCTGCCGAAAAATATCTTTTTTTGCTGCATTACATAACTTATTGTATACTACGTAACAGGAAGTAAAAATTTGAAGATAATTCTCTTTTGATAATATTTCTAAAATAAGTGAAAATGTAGGTACTACGTAGTATATATAATATTTTAAGCATTCACATCTTAAGTTACTCAAAAGATACTAAACTTTGAGAAAGTTCATGTTCTGATATAAAATAGTTAAATAAGTTATGTACACTATTTCATCTTCCCAGGATTTTATTTTTAGATGCGTATGTGAGACGTGCTGCATGGTCATCGCATCATTTCTAATAATATCTGGGTGGTGGTACATGCCATATGAACTATTGTTAGTGATAATTACTACTTCAAATAATCTTGCGAAGTACAGTTTCAACGACGAATTTCAGGAAAACAAGCTTACCCAGGCTCAGCAAAGCATCGATGTTACTCAACATCGAAGTTCAAAATTAAAACATCGATTTTAATAATATAATGCCTCAAAATCGATTTTTTTTAAAAAGAATGTGTTAAAAAGTGGTTTAATGATCTCTTTACGTTCGCATGGGGAAAATGCAATTTGCTGGTGGCAGTGTTTATTAAATTATAATTAAAATTTCATGGAATAAAAAAGTAAAATTAATATTAATTAACCAAACCGAGCTTGATATACTGATCGCTCAGGATCATCTCAGGAGACTTCCCAATTCATGGTAGGGTGCGGGAAGAGACACATGCGTTGACCGACACTCTGCGTGCAAAGTACAAGAAAGGCGTCGGAAATACAAAGGCATCAGGGTCGTGGCCCACGGCACTAGGGGCAACAGTCTTGTGAAACGTCTTTGTGAAAAATATGGTATTTAAGCAGTTGATGTTTATATGAGCTGTTTGTTAACATACATGATTTTATATTTTTAAAAAAACCGTCGATATTTTAATCACGAATGGTTTGAAAATAACGATATCGATGTGGCATTTAAAGTTAACTGCTTTGTCACGATCATTCTCATAGTAATACGAAATTAATGACTATGAATACAGATTTTTTCCTCTTTCAATTCACGGAACGTTCTCGTGATATGCATACGTAATTTTTCAGTGGAAATGCTTGATTATCTCAGTCAATCTCAACTGGGTAGGATAACCTTTTCCATTCGGTTATCTACTGCGTACGTATCTATGATGGGGAAAAGTAGTTTTTTTTCATTTTAACGAACGCATCTAATGAACATTACTTTTGAATGTTTGTGTAAAACTTGTTTGTTTACACTTTGTTTCCGCTTCCTCAATTAATCAACTACGTTATCTTCCAAGAAGGCTTTTAGATGCAGTGTAAGTCGTTTTTCTTAGAAAAAATATTGTCTACATTGTTAATTTACATTGCGCGCTGGAATTACAAGAAAAACTACCTCCTACAATCTGAGGATTGTGTTAGGTTTCGTGTGACACCCATGAATTCGGGCAAACTATAAAAAATATAATATTACTTTCCAATTATCTCCTATAATGAAAGAAAATCATGCAGTTTTTAGCCATGTGAGAGGTGTCTATGGATTTGTTAGATTCTCAGAGACTCGTGGAGAAAACGAAAACAATGAAACAGTATTGATTGTGACTGAAAAATGCACATATTTAATTGTATTATGCCGCCTATCCCCTTACTGTGCGTACCGAATGAATTCTCTTTCTCACGGAGTCACTGCTGCATGCTTCACAACTGACGTTATGTGACAGCAAAGCCCCAAGAAAGAGGCTTCTCGCCACTAAATATTTGTTGTTGTTGCGTTATGAAACAGCAACTTTTTTATATTCTTGGTATGTAAAGAACTGTTGTACTAAATTATGGTATTGCAGTATTCGTGAAGACTGTTTATAAAAATATTTAATTTATGTAGTGCTATTCCAAGGTTTTTGTGTTTTTAATGCTGAATGTGTACAACGTTTTGAAAAACCATTTTGTTATGTTCATAAGCATTTTTGAAGCTGTTTAAAACGGTTTCTAGAGGAATTACACGACTTGAAAGCTTTTGTTTGAGCTTCTAAATAAGCATTAAGCTCAAAGACTGAAAGTATATCAAAGGAACCTCTTCGAATCCTTGTGTGAACAATTTCTATTACGCATACAACTTTGATTTCCTTGAGAAAACCTCTCCAAATTACATTTTCGTTTGATTGTTTCATAGGTAGTTCCTATCGAAACTAAGAGAGATTTATCTTTCCGAATGCGTCCATTTTATTTGCTGAGCAGTCAAGTTCATGAAATCTTCTCGCTAGTTCAATCCATCTTTTGACAAGGCAATATAAAAAAAATGCATCATTAAGCAGATGGTCTTCTCAAACTAGTAGTTCTAAAAAAATGCCCTGTCTTCATCGTGGTATTTAGGCCCTCTTCTTTTGAGTCAAGACTAGTTTATCGGTTTTGCGGCAACCTCTTCTTAGCGGCAATTCATCGGCACTTAAAAGACTAACCAGCGTCTACCACGTTACCTAAAGTTTCCTAGAGCACAATTCTTAGTAAAGAGCTCCCTCGGGCTCCACGGCCGTAACTTCGAGTAGCCCTCAGGGCCCCATTGCGGTGCTTGTTCCCTTGTTCTGGGTGTAAGAAGTCAGTTCCTCATCAATACATATTGCACACAGATCTCGCGCAGTAATCTCACAATTACCGGTCAGACCAAGATAGAAGGATAGGGTTTTGATGTGACGCCCAAAATGCTCGAAATGATCCCATACCACAACCACAAATCAAAACATTCATGCCTTGCGCCAATTCTGGATCCATAACCTGATGCACGTGTACTTAGGCACGCTTGCCTAATGCCATGTGCCTTGTGGCCACCTGACTGCGTGAATGTGTTGTGAATATGAGAAAAATTGGAATTTAATAAAAATTAAAATATAAGTAAAATTCACCTTTTCATTCATAGTTGGCCTACATTTACTGTGCCTTTCAACATTGTAGCTTTGTATCTTATTGACTTCGACACCGTTCGAAATTATGGCTGGGTAAAAACTAGTTATCTTCTACAAAAATACAAAAAAGTGGAATATTACATCCATTTACTCATTCATATGGATTTACACAAGATTTTTGCGATAATCATCGAGTTTAAAAAGTTACCTTAAGACATCATCATCATACTCAGTATTGTCTTTCCTAACATCATCATTTTTGTCTCTTTCAACATAAAGTGAGTTTTGTTTCGTAATAATTGTGTTGAGGCTAAAAACACGTACACATTTGTTTAATTTACACCATTAAAACTACATGAGTGTTGGGAAGCAATCGGTGTCTCTCGTGGTTTTTACAAATGACCGATTCAATTGAAACGAGGCATGATAATATCAAAGAAGAGCAAAATCCCGTTTCGCCTAGAAATTTCGGGTTGGAAATTTGAACTGTCTTTTTATTTGTTGTTCAAATGATCGATTCATTTTGCTGGTCCCCTCGTCATTTTTTCCACCGGCTACCTGAGAGGCATGCTCGTCGGCCCTGTTCCTAAGCGAGTGCGTGGCCGTGGAATGACGAATGCGGCTGTCAGTTTCGCGGCGTCGGACAAAAGGACCCCGAGGAATGCTCGCTCGCTCGCTCGGGCAGCGGGTCAAGGCGCGCAGGCGGGTTTCTCCGAATCCACCGCCCCCTTCTCCTCCACCCGCTGTGGAGGACGCCCGGCCCACCGCAGCATCCGCTCTGCCCTTAGCAGCGCTCAAGCCCGCAGCACAGCGCAACGCGGCTAGGCGAGGCGACGCGGTTCGCGGCGCAGGGACTTGTGCAGCGAATTCTCCCAAGTGGACGCCGCGCCGAGCGCCTCCCTCACGACTGGCAGCGGCAGCAGAGACACGACAAAGCCAGTGGAGGGGCGCAGTCACCCCTTCCCCGAGATATTTTATTAAACATTACTCTATTTATTTATTCGTATTAATAGACTAATCTATCAGAGATATTGACTGAATTCGCTACAGCTATCTAGCAAGTGTCGAAAACCCTGCCTACAGTCGGGACTTCAACCCTAGGAACTCTCAGAGGAACTGCAGTAATCAAATGATGACCTGAGCCACTGGAGGATAGCGATGAGGGGGGAGGCGGCTAGGCCCTCCTCCCATTCTATTTATTCAAAATAATAACTTTATATGGATCTCATCGCATCCATATCAGTATTCTCATTATCAATTTACTCCTATATTTATTTCATGCTAACAATTTCAAAAAGGCTTATTTAAAAATCGTATACGGCATTTCAACGGAAATATTCCTCCGTCCTATGATTCTTTCTGGATCCACCCATGGGCAAAGTCAGTCAATCTTTATTAATGAAATTCATGAGACACACTCACTGTGATTTTAAAATGCTTTTGATTGTAGATGCTCATATGGTTATTAGCGTGGCATGGACATGTGAATTCACACAATACGTTTTAAAAGGTTGGCCTGTTGCCCGAGTTAATCGCACGAACTGCTTAACCGATTTTGATACGTCTTTCACTCGAATGTATAATATTTTCTGAGGCATAATTTACACTAATCATATTTCATAAATCTGTATGTGTGTATGTTTCTCCCAGCATGACTTGGTAAACGTGGAGATATTTCAGGCAAACTTGCTTGTACATATTTGAGATTCCAGAATTTTCGGGATTTAAAAAACAAATATTTTTATAATGTCTTTTTTGTTGTTAATTTAAGGTCGAAACAACAGCTAGGTCATTAGCATTTTTCATGTTTTTCTTGGTTTACCAAATTCGGCTTAATGCAACCAGCAATACAAGTAAGCCTTTAGAGATTGCAGAACGTCGGTCCAGGCAGGGACATGACCGGGGCAGGGGCAGGTGGGCTCAGCGGGAAGGGAAAGGGCAGATGTGGACGGAGGAGGAAACAGTGCGTTGCGGAGCGTTGTTGGGAGCTCAACGAGGGGGGCTGGCGTGGGAAGGACGTGCGGGGGGCAACAAAAGCTGCGTGGTGATAATGCAAATTTAATGGCCATTTTATACAATTGGTATCAATTACCCATTTCTTTACACGTATATTACTCCCACCGCAACGTCTCCGACAAGGTGGTCCTAGGGTTCGAGTTCCGACTGTGGTTGTTTTTCGACACTACGTGTATATGGAAAGCTCTGTCGAATTCCGATGCATCCTAGAGGACGCATCCAGCGCCCGGCTGGTGTTATGGGTGATATTTCGTCGTTTCTACGGTCAACACCAGGCGAATGCTGGAGATTAAAGAAAGGGCCAAGGACTGTCCGCAATCATTCCTTTCTCATCCTTGCCCGCCCATCTGCTCACTTCAGACCCACACATACCCACATGTATATCCACTTCATATACATTCACTTCAACATCGCCTTTTCATCGCCCGACTGATACTACCTTCCTCTGCCAGACGGCAAAAGATGCGAGCCGGAATTTGCGTGGCCAGGCGGAAGAGCAGGTCTGATGGCCAGAGCCTCGCCACGGAAAGTAAGGCATTAGTTGAATTGATTTAAACCGAAGTGATCGTCGCTCTCGGAAATACTAAATGCTCACTCATTAGTTGTTAATATTTGAAGAAATTACTTTAATTTAATCTGAAGAACTGTCGTATCAGGTGAAGAAGACGCCCGGAGAAATTAATCTTCGAGCAGAAATAATAAATAATGAACGTTTATGCCGACTTGTCAGGCAGAAGGTTATTACATTCTGAGCTCAATCTGTCCCTCATACAATCAATGGAGCTCTTTCTGGTCAATAGACATTCAACATTTATGCTCTAGGATTTGAAGTTGTATTTTAAATGCAGTTATATTTCTATCTTAACTCGTGCGTATTTGAATATCCAAAAAACTATAATTATAATATAAATAAAACTATATAACTACAAATAAAAAATATGAATTTCTAGTTTCCGCAACAAAAGAGTTATTTGCATTTCTTCACTTGTAGAGCTAGGAGTTTTAGGCACTACACCTTACTTTTCCCCCTTTTGGAATGTCCAGACGAGTGTGGCAAAGATAATATGAAATAAACACTCCTAATTGCGTTTTCGTTGCACCGTTTGCTCTTTCTTTTCAATGCAGATACCTCTTTGTATATCTTTCCATTTCATTAATATTTTGCACCGTTTCTACATTTTGGGTTTTGCCGCATTTCATTCCTATAATAATTAATCAAGAAACACCATGGAAAATTACAGGACATCTTTTCCGACTTTGCCAATTCTCTCTAGATGGGGTACTTGTATAAATATAGTATTTATTTGTAACAATTTTAAGGTTCCATGCATTTTTTAAAATACTATATCAAATGATACGTCAACTTTAAAAACGCCAAAGATCTAGTTTATAAACTAGAGTTGCAATCTTAACTTCTTATAGTGAATTTTCTGACAACAGCCACGAAAAACGTTGGAAAGACAATGTCGTGTGAAAGATGCGCCATGCGGTGATTTCATAGATATAAAAGAAGCACGGCAGGGTGTAGGGAAGAGAAGGCTCGAAAGGAGCTTGGCCAAAAACCGTGATATTGCGGATGAAGACAATGTTTGAAGTTAGTCACTGCAAACTAAATACGCCACTCGTGAATTAGTTGATGTTGATCGTTGCATTTCTCTATACAACTATTAACTTAGTGACCAGAGATGTAGTCTCATGGAAAAAGAACTGAAATGTTAAATGACATTTGGTTCGACAGTTTTACGTTCAGTCACAATGTGATCTGGGATTTTCATAAGGCAGAATTTTCAAAATGTGATTGAATTTTGTATTCTTATACTTGATGTAATTGATTTTGGCACTGTTTGGGACTAAATATTGATTAGTAATCTTGAGTGACATTTACAGGAAAGGTAATTGAAAATTTTAAGAATTTTGAAAAAGAAATGACAAACAAAAACGTACTCTTCATTTTTATTGCATCAACACATACTGCACATATTACTGTATTATATTATATTATTTCTCCAGTAGTTTGCCAGTTTCAAGCAGAAACGAAACAGGTAAATATCCCGATTTGTCAAATGATTGGCTTGTCATTGTCTAGTCCCAAGCGACTCGAGTATGAAAAGCCCATTAAAAGATATATTGAGATCTTATCAGTTTAGTTTCTGACTTGATCTGCAAATGCTGTTGACTTTGTATAAAGAATTCCAATATATGAGTTGTCGCATTCTGCACGGCGATACATGTAGCTTGGTTAAGACTAAGCGATCGAAAGGGGTTTATCGATTAAACAAATGCATTCGTAAGACGCCTTATCACGTCGCAATCACAACTCCGACCATGTGCGCCTTGCAAGGACTTCAAATATTAAACCCACAGCAAGCGGTCGCGCGTGTTAATCGTACGAGGGCTCAAATATTACTCACCGTAAAAAACGTAGACTGGTTTTACGTTCAGCGGGAAACCGAAATTTTCTTCGTACAATATATTGAATAATAAGTAGATAATGAATTTTATTAATCATTTTATTTTTATGTAATTGTAGTTTTTTGGGCATGCTAATTCTACTTGTTCTGTTTTTGCAGTTTCATATATGGGAATTTCCTGTTAAGATACAATCCGCTACGACCATTATGTTTCCGATCTATTAAAAAATGCTTCAAAGGGACTGCATCGAATTTTCATTTAGATTTTCTTCAGATAATGCTCAATAACCACATTATCTATACTCTCCGTATACTAGGGTGAGTGGGACCTTTGAATTTTCTACCAAGACTCAGAAAAAGAAGAATTAGATATGCTTCGGTAATGGATTTTATCTCCAAGGATAACCGATGATTCGGTACGAGCTAATAAACGCAAAATTAAACATATCGTAATCTGCATATCACGTCTCAAAGGATACTTCAGACACATCTGTTTTTAAAAATTGTGTTAGAGGGAGTCGAAAGCCGTTTAGTGGTAAGTTTGGCAATCAAGACATTCTAGAACTACGTGAGTTATATTCGAAAATATTCCTTCAAAAACGTCCTTCTTCACGACTTCTCTCAGACACCTCGTCGGGATCTCGTGTTGCACTGTGAATCATGCAGTAGAAATAAAAATAGCATACAAAACGCAAAAATAGACGGATTGTTTGAGTGAGGTATGAATGAATGCACCAACAATCAAAGAGGTATAATATGTAATCCATATTAGTCACACCCATCATCATGTTTGTGAAGAATATCATATTTGTGAGTAGCAACAATGATAATGATTTGATTTCATGTTATTGATTCATTGATGTCGCAAGTAATCAAAATTAAAGTCTCAATTGTTAAATATGTGAAAAAAGAAAATTTCAGATTATTTATAAATTAGAAGGCCTTTATTAGGAAAGGAAGACCCCGTGGCAGTGGACATCCCTGCTGCGTGGTTGGGTGGTCGAGGCTCCGAGCGTAAGGGCCGGGCGCGGAGGGGTGGTCGCAGAGGCCCGTGCTTGGGCGCAGGTCAGGGCGCAGAGGCGCGCGCCCGCCAGACTCACCACCGTCCGCCGCGGAGCGTGGCAGCGTACTGGCTCTGGCGGCCGCAAACACCGCGTCGTTATAGCAACATGGATCGCCCCAGTGGCGTGCGCTGGAGGCAGGGCGCGCGGGCGGGCGGGCGGCGACGCGCTCGTCTGGGACGGAGGGGACCGGGACTCCGCTGTTGTCGACGCGGCGGCGCGGGCGACGGGCCTCCTGGGCGGCGCGGCGG
>BOPP01000119.1:2182521-2200518 GCA_017312745.1 Gryllus bimaculatus | reverse complement strand
GCGGGAGGGAGGCGGCGAAGTCCTCGGGGGCGGAGGCGACCTTTAGCGCCTTAGCAGGGCTCATCAACAAGGTCGCTACATGAATTTCCTCTCCCGTTTTTGCATGTAGTTTAGTCCAAGTATCGTTTATTCAACGTATTCATTCGACGTCAGAATCACATCCTAGTAAGACAATCAGAAACTGCTCCCGCGACTCGGGTCATTTTTACAAGGTGGGGATTATACGCGCGCGAAGACGGACGGGCAACTTTAAGCCTTGCCCCGCTCCGCCACGCCCTGCTCCGCCATTCCACCGATCCGACGGGCGGGGCGGCGCTTGCGTGGAGGCCGTGGGAGTCGATGGGCAGTGCAATTGGAGGCTCGGACGCCTCCTGCCAAGAAGGTCACGCCCGCCGCGCCGGGCGGCCGAGGCTTTGTCCAAGCGGCCAAGCGAGGAGTAAAATGTTTTTAGGGCACGTGAAATATTTGCCACCTATTTCCACTCCCCCCCCCCCAAAAAAAAACAAAAGGGCGGAAGAAAGTGCCCCTAAATGGTTTAAAAAACCTTACAACTGACAATTATCTTTGATATTTCCTTTTTATTGCTGTCGATGAACAACAAACATTTTTTGACATGATATAAAAATAATATAAAATAAAGCAGAACATCCATAACTTGAAATCCGTGATGACACGAATGTTGTTAGTTTTTACTTCATCTTTCTCGAACTTACAAGAATTCGACAACTCGGATCTCATTTTGTGCAATTCGAGCGTTTGATAGTCCAATATTATTTTTTTGCTTTTCAGATTGGAGATCGCTAATTTAGTTCAAGAAAGTGTATTCTGAAAGTGCAATTCACATTTTTTATTGTATTAAGAATTTGTGTTTTTTTACATTCCTGCTCTTCGACGATGCACTCTTAAGCATTGATATTCCAGAATTTTAATTAATAATTGAAACGATGTTAAAAATCAACTGTTACACTGACCATTTGAGTCACAATATATCAGTAACAGCATCAAACATGATATTTACACCAACAGAATTACGATTTTTGAAATTAAAGATTTTAACATTTCCGTCAATATTCAATTATAGACAATGGTGAGTGCACCTAAAATGTTCTCGGCTTAAATGTTTTTCGGACACTTAGGTTTTATGAGTGAAGTGCTCTTCACAAATGCATTTTTTCATCCTTGAAATATAAACAACTATCCTTTATATCATAAGGTGAATTTCCAAGAAAGCGGCACAGTGAGCAACACGGAAAAGAAGTGCAACCTCCAATCAACTGAGTGTTTGTTTCAGAATCACATTTCAATGTCTCAATCATAAGAAGAATCAAGTTAAGATACAAGGAAGTTTCCTGGCAAGAACATGATGGTGAAATATTCAGCAGAAGATGTCTGTGACGTAGACAGGTTGTCTCTTTCTGTCTGTCAATATCTCTCAACTCCTCCACTCCTTCATCTCACATCCCTATGGTATAAAATCCCCTTCCCCAGGCGAACCTCCTAGTGTCTCTCGTTTCCGCTGGCTGGCCCGTCTCTGCCCGTTGCACCGCGTCGGTCCCTCTTTAAAGAGGTCCGCGGGAAGGTGCCAGTTGGACCTAGGCCCATAAACCCAGAAAACAGTAATTATATTGAGATTGTCCTTAAATATCTACACTGCTTGCACATCAATATAAATAAATTTAAAAAAATATGCTCATACTTTTATGTGTTACATTATATCACAAAGCTCTGGCGAAAATTCACGAGTTGTCAGTAGACAAATAACCCAATTGATTTTATTCAAATGTTGGTTAGCCTTTATTTCATTGAAGAATCTTCGAATTGTTACAGAAAGTGCAAAGGAAACAATTCAAGCTACCGTAATTGTGGCATGGTACGTGTACCATATATTGCACTAATACTGAGCACCACAATGACAGATTGTAGCTTCATATAAAAGTATTAGTATTACAACAATGCAAACACAAAAGATGCATTCTAATTGTATATTTCCCTTTTTAAATTTATCAAGAATATCACATCTTCTTTAATGTAAACAATTTAAGCGACTGATTTCTATTTTAATCCGTGACCAATGCACTATTAATAGAAAGTAAGCATACTTACCTGGCAATATGATATACAGTATTATTTTCTAGTAGTGAGTGGAATTTAACAACATTCTTTCTATTGTCATAGCCATAACTATCAGAAAATGGATTATGCTTTTGTTCTTATTACAGGAACAATCGTTATGTAAAGCTGAACTGGTGTTTCAACAAGGAACAAGTCATTCAGGAGAATATTTATTTCATGAGAAAGATTTAGGTGATTTTTGTTTCAATTGTTAACCTTGAGAATAATAATTTAAACTCGTATAAAGAAAACGTATCGAAGAAATTTGCAGAAAAAGATTCTGATTGATGTTATTGATTCTGGCAGTCAATAAACAAAATGATTTAAATTAATATATTAATATTATTTTATAACTGTGTTTCCAGATGTTGAATAATGGAGGTGATTACAAATGACAATAAATTCATATAAACTTGATAGATACGTGCAAACACAACACGCTCTGTAAGTAATTCTTGTAAAAATGAAAATAGATTAAAACTGGAACTCATCTTTGAGCAGCCCTAGACTTAACAGGACTCTATGTAACATAGACCTGATAATTTGTGTGGGTAATCATTCCTTTTGGTAAGCGTTTATTTACCAATAGAAAGACTTAGATTTGTGGGATTAAATAGTAACGACATAGTTTGTAAAATAAATGTATATGACATAGTCTATTTAATTTTGCATTGCTTTCTAGTTGTTGCACTTTCTGACCATCCGTGAAATTCGGAGAAAAGGTATGAGAAGTTTTCATTTTGTGATATTACAACCGAAAAAAGTCACGAGACCCTTTAGGATAAAAAAACAGGTTTTAAGGTGCGAGTTACCCCCGATGGATCAACGTAACGTGTACGTAGAAGTCGTTATGCCGTCAGCCGTCTGTAAGGGCTGATACATAAAATTTTACAGTGTACATGAAACATGCTAGATGCACCTCTGGGGAAGGAGGTTCCCGGAGCTATACCCTAACCAGTAGGGTTAGGGAATAGCCCCGGAGTTTCTGTCAATAACAATATTATTAATCGTTCAAACGTTTTCTTAGCATCTTAAAATACGCTAAAAGTGAAATACGTTTTGATGTAAATATATATATTTTTTCTTATGTGATTGCTGTAATATAATTAGCGATTAAATGAATAGAATAGTATAGTAAATGGAATGGAAATGTATAGGGAACAATATTTGAAATTTATATTTAATAAATTTCGAATAATGTTCCCTATACATTTTAGATCTATGTATTTCTTTCTACAGACCTCTCTCTTTCTCTTATTTTCTTCCTCTTCCTGTTGTTGTTACCATCTTCTTTCTAACATTAAGTTCCGCGAGGATCCATAAATCTTTTTCCGAACTTTATTTCGATTCCTTGACTTTATTATATTATTTCGTCATTTCATTGTGTTTCTCTTTCTTTCTCTCCTCGAATCATGTTGAACTGGTTTTCGTTCTTTTTCTGTCTATGAATACTCTTAACCTTTATTTTTATCCTTTAACAAAATTCTAAAAAAATCCTTTCATTGTTTCTTCCTCTGATACTCCTTTCCGTATTACGTTTTTCTTCTGGTGTCTAGCTTCTGCTAAGTTATTTTCTGCTGACCCTCTCCCTCAGCATTTAGCATTACAGCACCTTTCAATTACCATCGGTTCCCATCAACCCTTTTCATTATTTTCTCGTAAATTTTCTCCTAATTACCCAGACCATGATGACTAGTGATTCCGTGCGCGTCGACTACTAACGTCATAAGTCCCGTAAGCGTAGTCCAAGTCTCTTGCCCGGGTTGGCGGTGATCTTGCTCCATTGAATGGTGAGATTAGGCGCCGACCTACCGTCAGTTAGCGGGGGTTTCCCTAACCAGGTATCTCCCACCAGCAAGTCACCGTCCCAACCGTGAGAAGCTCAGGGCTCCTGACCTGTTTCCGGGGACGTGTGGTAATGTAGTGCGTGTAAGTGTAAGTGTGTGTAAGGGATAAAGATAGAACAAGAATTGAGAAGGATAGATCACGCGCGGTCCTTGGCCTTTTTTAAGGATACTGTTCCAGCATTTGACTGGCACTGATCGGGGAAACTACGGAAAACATTAGAACAGCCGGCCCCTTGAATTCTCCTCCAGACACCAACAGAACTCCATCTTGCTATCCGGCTAGTGTCGAAAATCCTGCCACTGTTGGGACTCGAACGCCAGGTCCTCACGGACAGATGCACTGCAATGATATCAGTTGATGCTCTGAGCCACCTCTCCCAGTTGAGCATGGGAAATGAAAATATTTACGAGGCTCCACTGTGGGCGCTGTCGGCCCCATGACAGTCAACATATTAACAGATAAGCACGGTGGCGCTTCTAAATGGTCTAGTGTGAAGTCTTCCGTTTAGCACCGTGTTCTGCCGGTGGTTGTGCTGAAGTTCTGCGCTGCTGGTTGCGGGAGAGCGCCATTAACTGCCTCAGCAGCGTCACTGCGCCGCTCATGAGAACACAATGCAAAGGAAGGCTTTGCCAGCAGAGGCGCTGCCGGGGACCTATGAAGAGGAATTAAGCAACTCCACAGGTGAATGGGAGCGTGGCCAATTCTCAATGTCGTTGCACCGCCGATGTTTATACCGTCAGCGATCCCTCCACTCCTCATTGGGGGGTTCCGCCCTTCCCTGTTGGTTGGAACTGGAAACATCCATCCAAATTCCCGGTGATAACCACGTTCTCAGTGCGAAGGCGAATGTTTGAGGTGTGAATGAATGTAGTGAGGTGTCGTATTTCGCAGCTGCGATCCAGTTTCAACGTTCCAATGACCCTTGAGAAGGACGTGTAATGCATCTCGTACCTGATAAACGTCGGGGATCGTAGCTCACAGGCGTCTGTGCACTACCTTGGAGCGCAAGGAGTTGGGAAGGCCAAGAACGTCCGCGTTGTGACGTCAGTCCCGTTTCTAACCTCCAGGGTCCTTGCGTTGAGGGGCGGTGGTTACCCAACAATCATAAGGTCTGCGCATCTTGCGAGTTGATCGTTAAAGAGGGGGCGCAACTGTCAATCAAAAGTTTAGTGCATGCTCAGTGGAAGTATTCTTTTATACGCTATTCAGCTGGTGGAATTACGAGCAACAGATGGTTGACATGATACTAAACAACCATCTATTATTCTCGCCCCATCGAATCATTGGATACACGATTCATGTTATTAGAAATTTTATTAATGAACTATATGTATTGTATCTTATCTCTTATCGTACTTCATGTGTAGGGATGGACTGACTACACCAAAAAAACAAAATGGTGCTTTTGAAGCTTATAAAATTATTTTATAAGGTACACTAATATATTTATGGATCTCTTAGTGCTTGAAATGCTCAAGTTTCCCATGAGGCTTTTTGATGATATAAAATTACCTTGAAGTTGTGCTACGTACAATTTCTCCCGCTTTTGTGGCAAACTATTCGTTGCGTGGTCACGCAATGCTCCGTTGCGGGGCTCCACTTTTATTCACCGATCTAGACCACTTACAGGGTGGACTCCTCCGAAGTACACTTTAGTCATGATGTAAGAGAATAGATGCTCAACAATTTGCGTGGTCAGATGGAAGAGTTGGGCCTGATGGCCCGAGTCTCGCCACGTAAAATAAGGCAAATTCAATTCAATTCAAAATTCAACTCTCAGTCTACTACTGAAACTTTTTGAGGCTAGTTATGACAGTTGTCGCATGGAGTGCTGCGAATGATTTATCTTTTTCTTGAGGCAAGATGAATGGCAATGTGACCAGTTCATGAGTCGTTTCGTTCTAAATATAGTGTACATGCAGATTATATGGTGTAAACGTGGAATACGTTTTAATCGGAGAGCCGAAACAAGTATAGAAATTTTTAAAATGAATAGGAAGTATTTCATGACAATGTGTGATTGTTCTAGTAATTCGTGTAAATCTTATTAAGAATATAAGTTTGTTTTTCTTTCCGAAATGTGAAGATAAGCCCCTCAAAAACAACAAACAATTAGGTAGAAAATAAATAATAAAAAATAGAAATGTTTACAAAACACTTCATTTTTTATATTTCTCAAAACAGTAAAAAGATTGTTTTGAGAAATGTAAAAACTAATAGTAAAAATTATGCTTCCACTGTCAGTAGTCAATCTGTAAAATTTTATACTAGAAAATGTTGTGATATAATGATGAAATATGTTCCTGCTAAAGATTTAATCCCTACATAATACTAATTAGTGAGGAAAAATTATTTAAAGTTGTCCAATTGTATAATTAAAGAACATATAAAAATGTCAATATTTATTGTAAATATTTTCATGGTATATAAATGAAATGTCTGTCGAGAAGTATGTATAGAAGTATTTTTATTACCAAAGTATAACAAAGTATGAAGAATTTACGTGTAAAGAACAAAATATTATATGCGCATGACGTCCACATAAATATCCAAATCATGTTCAGCGTACCGTGCATAGAAGCGAGTAAACCCTCCATTGTTTACCAGAAGTTCGTTAAATTTTAGTTTTTTATGTTTAGGAAACAATGAAGCTCTGAGCAATAAACGAGTAGGATAAGTTTTCTAAGCTGAACGAGTACTGGTCCTGGTCGAAGCTTGCAGCGCTCGTGTCACCCGTTGTTGCTAGGTGATGCGCTAGTGTTGCCATTGGCACTCACCCAAGACTCTTCCATTTGATTTAATTTATTTTGACAAAAACAGGAAAAACTGTATGTGACGTATGAGGAAGTAGTATAATCTGCACACGTTTTCTTGAGTCCCAGAATCTCTTCCCAACCATTGAATTAAATGGTGAATAAAACTACCAACAAGGCGAGATTAGCAACATTAGTAGACAGTTTTGCTCCAGAGTGATAAAGAACTTATTTGAATCAATAAACGAACTACAGATTTGATTTTTAGTATTCCTAACACAATTATACCGGCTCTATCCCTATCAATTAGAAAAGGGGGAACTCAACAAAACATCCGCAATGTAAAACTAATTTATGTCCAGAAGCAAAACAAGAGATCAGTGCATCAGGTAAAATGGACAAAATCTTGATCGAGAAGGGGGATATTTGGTTCAGACGGTAACGTGCATCACTTGTCACAGGCATATTAAGTATTTTTGGAATTATGCAATACACATATAACATGTATCATTTCTCAGACTCTTAAATTTATTTTCATATTTCCATATTTTGTGTAATGTATTTAAGGAAAAGGGTAGTATGTGTTGGGACAAATGCATAGTGTCGAATGTCTATTTTCATTAAATGCCCCCTCTGTAATTGCTGAAACAGAGTTCGTACAAGATAATTCTTCATTATCGTTTAATACCTGTCAGACATGTTGCCTCTTCCCTCCTCCTGTACAGATCGCTCTCTGTATTTATGACCCACGCGCTGTCAGTCTCACTCAGTCTTTGTTAACTCCATATTACTGCGCATACTTAAAGAGGCGATACTTAAGGCGGATCGCCTACGCATGTCGTGCCCTCAAGTAGCGAAAATAAGGTTTGCAATGGCTGATCGTGGTGTTCTCTTTATGAATCATGTTGAAGCTGACATTTTTCTTCAGAATTTTAAAAATATTTCATTATTATTCTTATAATTGTTTTTAATCATCCTCTGAAGTATACTAACATACGTTATTCTTTCACACAGACACAAACGTTTAAGCAAAGATACGTTATGAAAAATTCATGAAAGAAATTGAGTGTAATTGAAATCGTGTGAAAACAAAGGGGGCAACTAAAACAAGAGGAAGCCAACTACCTCCCGTGACACTATTTACATTTAAATTTTTAATTTTCATATGACGTATTTTACAAGTAAATAAATAAAACATACAGCACGGAGAATGAAATTAAAAATTGAATGGTATAATTAATACAAATTATTGTAGGTTAAAACGGTTACAGTATTATCCGATGGTTTGGAGAGTCTTTTTTTCAAATGTCTTATAACAATTCCCCAAGTTATAGTGTTAAATGAAGATAGGAAAACAGGGACTGAACATATTTAAAGATATTTTGTTAACAGATAAAAGACCCAAAATTATCACAGCGAGACTTCGGTCCCCTGCTCCTCTCTGAACACGTTACAACTCCCACGCAAATTTTCTTTTAATCGTCCGGATAGTAACATAATGAAAACATTTATTTACCTTATGACCACTTTCAAATATTAAATTAAACATAACCACATTCAAAATTCAATGTATTTATTAACATAAATTCTAAATGAGAAGAAATTAATATTAACATTTAGAGTTAAAATACTGGGGTGGCTCATGATCAGCGTGTTTGCTTTCCGTGGTGTGATGCAGGGTTCGATTTTCAGTGGGGGCAAAAATAATAAACATGCAGCTTTCCAATTAAATTGCCTTAGTTTCCGTAGCTGCGTGACGAAGAAAAGCTCAGGCAGGCCTAGTAAGCTAGTACAGAGAAGGAAATACGCCATGCTCGCCACATATCACCCTTATCCACAGACGGGGATGCAGGAATGAAAGCAGGGCGAGGCCAGGGAACAGCGCTAACTGGCAAAAGGCGGATGAATCCGACCCTACAATTCCAAATACACCACACCACACCACAAACCAAAACCACTAACCCGTCCCTCAATTCGATGTTCTCTTTTCGTTTCTCTTCTTCGGTGTGGCACGCGTGGCGTGATTCGGCCATTCCACGGCTCCGCCCACCATTTCAGTGAGCGCCAGCGCGGAATAAAAGGAACGCCATGCGACGCGTTGGCAGCCCTGCACCGACGCTCTCCCTCGCTAACCGGCCCCGCTGCACCACCCCTTTCACGGCATCGATAGCTGCTCGGCCTGCCCGCACGCGACCGATTCGCAACGATAAAAGGTCACTCTGTCCTCGGGGCGCCACTTACAGCTGATACACAACCGTGTTATTACTTTGTTCGCTGTCTGAATTGTGTACACGCCATCGAGCTTGTCGTGTCTGGACAATGGGGATATAAACAACTCAAAAATTTGTTACATACTTCCACTTCCTGATACGTACCATCATCCATGAAATCTGGGAGTATAACGGAATTTTGTTGAAAATTGGTGAGAAAGTAAAGATCATAGATTATAACGAAATGTCGAGAGATTGTGTAAATGGCCAAGTAATTATAAAGGTAAATTATTGAACGAACAGCGGAGGAAATTATGATTTTGAGACCCAGAGAAGAAACAAATAAAATTGTACAAAACAAAGAAATAGCTACTCAGGAATATATCATGAGAACCAAAATTGTGCGATGTCAACCATTGTATTTTCCAGTCTATTATCACATGTTTATCGCTCAGCCCTGTTAACAAGTAAAAGTTTCTGTAAAACCTTTGGGATAGAGTAAGAGTATTTCTCATTTTAATCACTCAGCGAATGTACATCGCCATTCAACTCTTAATAGTATATCACTGATATCTTGCATTTAGTGATTGTGATAATTATCAATATTAATTAATAATACTAATATTGTTAAAGTTTTCTACAATTAAATTTTACATTTTCAGCGTGTTTTCTTTGCGAATTAAGAGAGTGAGTTGAAGAGTAAATGTAACTGAACTATTTGGGCTGTTTTTTCGTGCTCGGCATAGAATATACTTATTAAAATGGAGGTTCTCCATCTTCTCGCGGCAGTAAATCGATTCCTTCACGAAAGGTACGATCAAACCAAATCTAATTTGATAGGCATGTCAAGGTCGCGAGCAAGATAACAAGCTTACCAGAGCCCGCGGGCATTGAGTCCAGAGAAGCTGGTGCGAAATTTAAAAGTCAAGGCCACAGTCTTTCGGGGAAGTTACTTGACAGTTATTGTCACATATTTTAGTATATTAATTCCCATTTTCTCCTTAAGCAAAACAAATGATCCATTGAAATGAAATAATACATCAGTCAGATTTCAAAATCTCACTTGAAAGTAAAATTAAACATTTTGAATCAAACGTATCCTGTTTTTGTTATCGTGTTTATCTAAGAGTGATAGAATAGCATTAATTTTCTACGTTCATGTTAGGAGGTTTAATAGACAGAGCTTCTTGTCTATTAAAGCGCTGCCCGTTCATAAGCGAGTATTTTAACTTTGAATTTTTGTTAATTTATTTGTCTTTATTGCTATGTACAACAAATAACTGAATGATATAAAAACACAAAACAAAACGAAAACAAAGAAAGAATTGACCATTGAAATACATTCCCGGACCTTCGCAAAAATGTTTGTAAAATGCAGAATTAAAAAAATAACCATGAAATAGTAATAAATAGTAAAGAATACAACCGTAATTCAAATCCAGGTTGTTTGATAGAACAAATCTGGCAAACATATTTTCGTATGAACTCCCCAACACTACTCCCCACCGCGCGCCGTTTCAGCTTGCACGGTTACGCCCCTTTCTGGATTGGGAGGGGACATGTTGCAAAATCAGAGGCCCAAGTTGCCCGTGCTCGTAGGAGCGCCGGACTTTCAAAGGCAAGCTAGTAGCTCCCGTCGGTGCAGTTTGACGTGCCTAAAATAAGGATAATGACTAAAATATGTAGCTGATTTTGCCTATGCAGAAATCGCATGGGATCCAATATTTTCATGTCAATTCTTGACAAAAACGCTCGTTTCCTTCATTATTCAGTAAATTTTCTGTTAGGGGTAAAAATCCCTGTATTTATGAAAACATAAACGGAATACACTCCTCTCCATAGAAAGTACATCACACAGGTTTTAAGTTTTAGACGTTAAATAAACAAATAAGAACAGCCCTTCCTTGCTCGATACGAAACTTAACTATTTGCTAACCGCTTGATCGATTCCGCAACGCGTGAGCTTCACTGGCCTTCAGGAGGTGGCGTCGCCGAGAACCGATTCTTTTGCGCAGCAGCTGAACTATTGATTCGCCTGGCAGCCGTGATTGAGCGGGTGCTTTGCTTTGAATCCAGAAAATGAGGTCTCTAACTGGAGGAGTACAGCAGACGCGCGAGCATCCGAAGGAACAGAGACCGAGATTATCTGCGATAATTCTGTGTTCATTTGCTCCATAAAATGAAGTAAATAAAAAGTTCGATGTCCCAGTTTTTAGGGTTTTGAGTTGACGGTGGGAAACTGTTCTTAGTACATAAATACAACTTTCCATGAGAAGTGACTCGGAAGCGCACGCAAAGAGGCGCGCACGCGGAGATCCTACCTGGCGGTCCTCTAAGACGGACTGTCTACTCTTACGGATACCCTATCGTTTAAATCAATAATGTGTTTCCTAATGACCTAGAAGTTGATGCGTCCTTAGATAAATAAATTAAAAAGGACTTTTCATGCATAAAAGTCCGTAGCCTCTGTGATGTCTATATATCCTTCAACGTTTAGTCAGAAGCAAAAATGTTCGATGTTGAGGAATTATAACCTGTTTGTTTGCTCTCCAAAAGTTGAAGCTTCTGACCATCGAACGTTTTTGTTTTTTCATATTCAATTGTGGATTATTTTTTTCTCATAATTATAGGTAGTTGCTAGCGACGATGTTTGCTGCAGGAATAGATTGAAGTTTTCAACAGTTACTTCTACCCTTGCGCCTGCCCTGCTTAATATACTATAGCATGCTAGGTTACGCTCTGTAATGCTTTATCTTATTTAAGGCACTAACGGAAACAGAACGTCGCCTACAAATTATACGGTATGTTATTTGATGTAGGGTGGGATGTCAGCTACGTACATATTAAACAGCGTTGGTGATAAGAGTGATACTTGAGAGAGTTCTGTTTGAGGCTAAAGAGGTGGGTACTGAGATTAACAGATAAGGTTATACTGCTTACGAAATTGTTAATGAACGTGTGTAAGTAATGTGGGGTCTTCTTTGGGTATATTTATAACTGAGAGCATAGTGTCAGGTAAGGTCATACGCCTGTTATATCTAAAAAGAGAGCTACGGAATATTGTTTTGAATACAAGACACATTTCTGTCTTCCGTTTTCCAACGCATTGTCTTTTCTGATGACTGTCTCGGATAACTGGCTCTTGGATAATTGTTAGCCTACTGTATTTGATAAATATTTTGTGAACTAAATTAAACCCCAAATTATTTTGTGAACTAAATTTTGCTTCATTATACATTTCATTACATTCATTGCATATTGATGTGATGACATAAAAATATTAGCCGTGTCCTATGTGAACTCAATAGTGACGTCAGTGTTCCGTGCGATAAGTTAAATTCGGAAATTTCTCTGTTTGTCGATTCTGTTTCAGCAGAGCTGATGAGAAGGATACAAAGGTTGCCTGGCAGTTATAACAGCGAAAGGGCCCAACCTACCGTCGGCTAGTTGAGTTTTCCCAGACCAGGTATATCCTATTAGCGGGCCACCACTCCACGAAGGACATCCTCTAAGCTCCCGACCGGTCTCCCGGCATGTATTGTAGTGTAGTGCGTGTTAGTGAAAGTATGGATACGTTAGTGGCGAGGATAGGTCAAGAAAGATGAAGGAGAGATCCATCCGTGGCCAGTTTGTTAGAGTAATGCTTCGACATTCCCCTGGTGTTGATCGGAGAAACCATGGAAAACTACCGATCAGAGCTGCTGGCTTCTAGAATTTTGCTCCAGGACTCGACCTAGCTATCTAGTGTCGAAAAGTCAGCGGGCTTCAAACCTAGGAACCAGTCAGAAGCACTGCAGTAACATCAGTTGATGTCCTCCGAGGCATTGCGAATTTGTGTGTATACTGAAACGTCTCCGAAAAAGTACCCTTTTCAACATCTCTCTACCACCATTTTGGAACGGACACTGAAAACATGTAATGTATGAATATTATATCTATATAAACAAACCATTCCTCTCCCCAATTACTAAACGATCCTCTAATAGTAATTTTCTTAATTTACCCCTTTTAAGCTTTCAGAAAAATAGTTAGAATTCAGTGCACCGAACTTCCAGTAGTTAAAATGGAAAATGGCGCGTAGTACAAAGCATTCACGCGGCATGTTCCGAGTGTGGGGTGATTACGGGAATCAAGTAGCAATAACCCGTGACCACTGATAGGGTATCATGGCTGCTCGTTCTATTTCAGTTTCATTTCTTGCAATGAGACTGTGGATATGAAAGTGACCTAACGTTGGATTCTTTGACTTAACAGAGCCTTCCTTACCTTACATTCTTGGAAGAACATCTGGTGCGGTAGATATTAATGTCGGAAATTAGGGTTATCTACTTGCCCTGTAAGATGCAGTGTTTGTGCTGCTTGTAGAATGTGATCCCGCGCTCATCAAAGAATCATCGCTTGAAGTTTTTTATTGTTCTTTTAGTGTGCGAGAAACGTGAGGTTTTGAGCTCCTAAGATGTATATTTTGTCAAACATCTTCCTCAAAAATGACAAAATGAATCTACACAAGAAAATGGAAGTTCGTTACTGACACAACTATTAGGAATATTGAAAACTGAAAACGATGTAAACATCTATCTTCGCGCTATAATTATTCGCGTATATAATTCTAAAAATACATTTACGGAAAGAAGGCCAAATAAAACTTCAAACTGTTTCATTTTTCATAATTATTGTGCATATTCTAAAAACGTTTCCTAACTATCCGATATAATGGGCATTTTCCAAAACATTCAATGTCTAGTAATAATACACTGTTTTTAGGGAGAAAATATATTCCTTTATTAGGCGCCATTCCTCTAAATGACTATTTTATTCATGAAAGCAATAGTGGTCGCTTTGCACTATATAATGTAGACGATAAAGCACGAGGCTTTGGCGCTAACAGCCTTTTGGTATTAAAAAATTAGAACGCGAAAGGATGTAGGTATTGTAATGGCTTAAAGGCCTTCGGCCTAGCCACATAGGATCAAGTAATCTAATTCGTTTGTAATAATTACCTATTAAATAAAATAATAATTAAAAAATGAATGTGAAGAATTTATATTATGGTTTTTCAATGGGTGCAGAAATTCAATACGAAATTGAATGAACCTCCGCCCATGTGTGAGATGTCTGTGGTTTCGTTAGACAACAAGAGAACGGAAAAACTACAAAAACATTTATATCACTTCGCGCAGACAGAGAATACACGTAAATCACTCCCCCATGCGCAGAAATTGAATGGAAACCGTGCAACTTCGAGCATAGAAGTGTTTATGGTTTTGTTAGATACGAAAAACTCGGAAAAAATCCAATGTTTTTCAACTCCAGACTCCAAAGAAGAGACCATTAAATATTTACTATCTACATTACGCGTTTGGTAACAGCAAATTTGTCCACATTTTCGATACGTTTCGGTACCTATAAAAATGTTGTTCTGTGTCCAAAAGTTGAAATATGTTGTTGCAGTCTTCGTGAAGGCTGTTTTTCGTAAAATATTTAATTTATTAATTAGACTAAAATGTCCATCGTTTGAAATCATCGGGGTAAATTTTAAAATGGGTTTTTTTGGTTCTGTACGGCAGTTTGAGTAGGCATTTAACACACTAAAAAATGCATTTAACATACTCACTAAAAATATAAGGCTGTGTCACTTTTCGATGTTTTCAGAGGGAGACAGCCCTATAGCTCCCCCTCCCGTGTACATACATTTTTTGCTTAATGGTCTGTGGAATCAATTTAAATAATGCGCTGCAGGGTTAAATCTGTTTTACTTGCAAAGTCTTTGCGGCAAAGTACCCATGACGTACATAACTGCAGCGAGCGGCTCGACTTTGCTGCTGAGCAGTCGCTTTATCGACTACGAAACCATCACCCAACTATGCAGCACAAAAACCTTTCTGCGTGGACATCGCAAGCGGGTTCCATTCGACATTGCAGTTTCCATATTTACCACATGGTTTCTCTCTGTAATAAGACCATCTGCATGGCGTGACGGGTCAACACATCACAGCATAATGTATTTCTTCAAATGTGATTATTTCGATTATGTGAATCATTTTTGCAAATTATACATTCTACAACTTCCATCCTTTGGATTAAGTATGTAATAAGTGAGTTTCCTGAACAAAGCGTATTTTATAGACCAACCTGTACGCGTACTGAACATCCTTTCTGATTACTTCTTCTGTGCAAAGAAAATAACTTTTATTATTTTGTGCCCAGTAACCTGACATACTAAGCATGTAGCTAAATTCAATTACTTATTTGAATGTAGTAGTTCATTTGTAGGTTATATGTTTATGTGAAAGCTTTATTTGTAGCTACATTTTGCAATGAAAAAATAACAATTAATGAGTTTATTCAAACTTAGTATGACCGAGTTTTGGTTTTCGTTTATAAAATGAATACAGTGTGACAACCCCAGTTGTTATCTTACCAAGTTAACTGAGGCACAGTTACATGATGAAACATTTTAAAATTGAAATCTCACCAAACCTCTCCATATTTGCTGCATAGAATGATATTGTTCCGAAAACAGTTAAATTAACTAGTCATTTTGTTTTAAAAATAGATTGCAATCATCTTAAATTTTACATCGAATAACACTGTATCAGAAGACAATATTGATTCACGAAATATTTTTCATAAGTTATTTATGTACTATGCCAAGTATTATACTTTTATTACGAAAATACATGATCGGACTATTTCCAACAGAGATTGCGGTAAGATATGTACAGTGTAAAAAATTTAATGGGTACTTAGAAATTTTCTGTTTTAGGTCTGTGGAAACTGTTAAATGGAAGTTAACATCAATAAGATAAAACATTGTTCACAATACCAAATTTATTACTTTATTTGCATAAACATAGCTTCACAATGTTAGCCAAAACCACGGTACTAATAAAAACACAGGGCGTCGAAATGGGATTAAATAAGGTTTTGGACACTGGAAAGTTTGTTTAGTAACAGATATTACGTTATAGAAATAAGGGGAGTAAGCGGCTTGTGTAATTTTTCAATATTCCTTTATGGCCGCTGTCCATGGCTTCACTGTCCGCAAGTTCCCATAGGAGCTTGACAAAAATTTGACAATCTTAGGTCATTTCCTCGAAGCCTGAGCTAATTTAAATATACTTTAGTTTCCTAGATATTGATATGTGTGTTCCAAATATCTTTAATATTACTAAATTACTACCCTAGTAGAATTTTGATCGGGAATTCCTAGTTTGAAATCGGGCCATGTAAGATTTTTATAGGAAATTCCCCATTATGTAAAATCGTATCAAAATATTGCTAGCACTAGCCATGTGGTGATCGGGAAGCCCGATTAGGGAATTGGCATGGAAATCCTGATCAGCACTAGTCACGTTTAGCTGGGGAAGCCCGATTACGGATTAAGCAAAGAATTCCCGATCAGCACTAGATACATAGTATTCCGGAACCCTTTGCGGGAAATTGACAGGGAATTCCCGATCAGCACTGATTATATTGTGATCCGGAACCCTTTATGGGAAATTGACAGGGAATTCCCGATCAGCACTGGTCATGTTGTGATCCGGAACCCTTTACGGGAAATTGATGGAGAATTTCCGATCAGCACTGGTCATGTTGTGATCGGGAACCCTGTACGGTAAATTGACAGGAAATTCCCGATCAGCACTGATTATATTGTGATCCGGAACCCTTTATGGGAAATTGACAGGGAATTTCTGATCAGCACTGGTCATGTTGTGATCCGGAACCCTTTACGGGAAATTGTTAGAGAATTCCCGATCAGCACTGGTCATGTTGTGATCCGGTACCCTGTACGGGAAATTGACAGGGAATTTCCAATCAGCACTGGTCACGTTGTAATCCGGAACCCTTTACGGGAAATTGACAGGGAATTCACGATCAACACTAGATACATCATGATCCGGAGTCATATCGATGTTAATTCTGGTCAAGTCACGGTAGGAAAACCCTAATAGGTCTGAGGTACGGAAAACCCGATCAGTTTTAGAAAACTGAAAAGAGGGAAACTTTTATAGGGATAATTATCCCTACAAAATCCATAATTATCCATAATCCAAAATCCATAATATCCCCATAAATTCCAAATTAATTGTTATGAACGATTCCTTATAAAAATTAATTGTTTATAACAATATATTGTTATTAACAATTTTGTTAAAGTTGCGCCCTCGCTAGAAATATACTATCTACGTACATTAACAAATATTTCATTTATACAATACACAAAATTTGGTTTCATACTTTTGCCTTCGTGAATTGAACTGTAGTTATAAGTGAAGTATTCGAGAGCCAACAGATATCTCATATGTTTATATTATTATATTTCATTCCTTATGTCTTATCTGAAGTGCAATTCGAGAATCTGTTTCTATTTGAAATAGAATCAAATTCAAAATGCGGTTCTTTGATAAACTATACATCTGCGAAACTAAACCTCGTTCTCTTAATTTCTCAACAAATTTTGTTCGTTCTTATACAAAAATGTACAAAAATTATATCCTATTTTTAAATTACATTGATTATTTTATTATGTTTAGTGGTCGTATTCATTACTTTTTTTATAAAAAAAATATATTTTTCAATTATTAAAGGAGTCAAAAAACTTCGGGGCCCACTAAAATTGAGGGCCCAAGGCTAGTGCCTCGTCGTGCCTAATGGGTAATCCAGCACTGTATATATATTTCTATTGTATAACTAAAGGTGTGAATTAGCAAAATTAATTTTCATAGTATTAATTTAAAGTTCAATGCATATTAAAATAACTGTCATTTGTCCCGTTCAACAGTATTAAAATAATGATAACATAATATTGCAGAAAACCAATCTTTTAATATTAGTTTACGGAAAAATGACAGTTATTTTAATATGTTTTAAGCGGTAAATTAATAGTATTTTATTCAAGTTTGTATAATATGAAAATTATACAAACATTATGTAAGAGAACATATAATATATAATATATATGTTCTCTTACGAATGTTTAATTAATAAATATTTTATTAATGTGTGGTGTCAGGGATTTTAGTAGAATAGCACCACGGGACCTCCCCCTGTCGTAGAAGGCGACTAAT